>JAFEUB010001637.1:7500-90000 GCA_024529925.1 Ophthalmolycus amberensis | reverse complement strand
TAACCATTTTGGTGACTGTAATAACGGAGATAGCTGCAGGAACCACAGCTATGTATGTATGTATGTATATATGTATGTATGTATATGTATGTATGTATATGTATATATATATATGTATATATATATATATATGTATATATATATATATATGTATGTATATATATATATATGTATGTGCATATATATATGTATATATATATATGTGCATATATATATGTATATATATATATGTGTATATATATATATATATATATATATATATATATATATATATATATATATATATATATATATATATATATATATATATATATATATATATGTATATATATATGTATATATATATATATACATATATATATATATGTATATATATATGTATATATATATATATATATATATGTATATATATGTATATATATATATATATATATACATATATATATATATATATATATATGTATATATATGTATATATATATATATATATATATATATGTATATATATGTATATATATATATATATATATATATATATATGTATATATATATATGTGTGTATATATATATATATATATATATATATATGTATATATATATATGTGTGTATATATATATATATATATATATATATATATGTATGTACATATATATGTGTATATATATATGTATGTACATATATATGTGTATATATATATGTGTATATATATATATGTAAGTTATATATGTGTATATATGTATATGTGTATATATATATGTATATATATAGATATATATATATGTATATGTATATATATATATATAGTGATCAGTATGTGACATTACTGCTGTCCAGCTCCTTCCATGGGCAAACAGCCAACCAATGAGATCACAGCAAGCTGACATTTGAGAATGAGTCCAACCAGGAGAAGAGAGTTTTTGTTAGTGATGGTTTCAACCAGCTGTTAGGAAGTTCTGTCACACTGTGTGTCGATCAAATCTGTCTCCTAAAGATGGAACATACACTCCTTTGTGTTGCGTTCAGGGACACATTAAGCAGGTTGATCTGAGGTGTTGCTGGGTTCCATCGGGTGCTTCTCAAGTCTCTTAATTGTCATTTCCTCGCTCCTCGGTCCTCGCTTCAAACGGAAGTTGTTTCTGCGCCGCCATATCGACGGCCGTCCCAAAGCTCTAATGTAGCTCAGAGGAGCGAGGAGGGAGGAGGGACCTCGGAGGAGCCGTGACCGAGGACCCACGAGAACAGACTTCCAGGAAGTCTTTTAACGGCCGACACGCCCCCTCATTGTTCATCAGTCATGTGATTGGACGCTGCAGCCGATCGGACTGACTGACTGAGTTTAACACCAGAGTGAAGACAGATCACAGAATAAACTCAAGCTTTACATTTGATTAGGTTTCTGATTCAACATCTGGTTTAAATAAATGTTCATTGTAGTCTGAACAACAAAAGGACCACAAACAACTTTCTACATTTATTAGAAAGATTTGTGTTTTCATGATCTGATGTTTCCCTCAATAACTTTATTATGAATACAATTAAAGTCAGAGAGATCTGAGAGACTAAACACTTTCTACATCATTCCTGAGTGTTTGATGAGTTTTATCATTTAAGAGAAACAATAATCATATTCTGGGCTATTTAATAATGACGCCACAGTCACAATTTCAAAACGTACAGACGCAAATAATTCATCAATAAGACGATCGCATTCCGCCGGTAGAAATGGATCCTGAGCTTATAAACAGAACACAGAACACAGTTTGTTAACAGACTACAGAGAGAAACACTCTACAGTGGTGATCACTGTGTGTCTTTATTAGTTATTAGTATTATTAGTTACTGTTATTAAGTACAGTGATCATGTGAACACACACTAACTTATCTAAAGTCTCTCCAGCTGTTAAAGCCGACTGACAGCTGATCAGCTGTGATCAGCTGATCCTCCGTCATCAGAAACAGACGTCACTTCACGTGACGCAACTGAGGAAAGGACGTCTCATGTCTCCGAAAACATATTTCCTCGTTCCTCTCTCCTTGCATGGTTTCCTCCATGCATCCCTGGTGGGAGGGACTAAGACGCAAGGAAAGGACGCAAGGGAGGGAAACGGGGATGCAATAAGAGACTTGGGATGTACCCATACACACTGGGCCTATTAAATATTAAACACTTAGCAGAGTCATGTTTTAAAGGTAGCTTTTTCTCGGATACTCAAACTACAACAAATTATCTTCCCACAAAATGATGTATGATAAACTGTATAAATACAGAGCACATTTACAGTTTATAAATGTTCATTGGACAGTGTAAAAACAAGTATGGTACGTCAAAAAGGCCACTGACAACAGAATGTATCAACACATAATATGTACTTTTAATTCATAAGGAATTAGTGCAAATTTACAATATTAGTTAGTCATGTTAGAGAATTCTAATGTCAAACAATTTGCATTGAACATTAAAGGAGCCATGGACCCAAAAATCTAAGTTCTGAACTTTGATCCATTTCTTCTCTTCCATATATATACTCTTAAGTTTTCATTTGTATTGGTGATTTTAATAATTGAAATGATAATGTACCCCCCAGCAAAATGTCTAGTTTGGTTTTGATCTGTAAAAGAATATTTTACAATTGTCTTTCTACAATTATTTACTCCTGAGTTTGTACAATTACCTTTTAAGAAACATGAAAACAATTTTTATCAACATGTTTAAGGACCTGCAATTTGACTTGCAATGACTACTGATTTCTGTAATTGTATATGCATGAGGTCATCATGTGCTGATTGTGATAGTTTAATGTTATTGTTTATTGTTCAATGTTACGCACCACCCGCCACGACAAATTCCTTGTAGGTGCAAACTTCCTTGGCAATAAACGATTCTGATTCTGATTCTGATGAACAAGAAACATGAAATTACAATTAGAATCTCTCCAAATGCATTAAATTATAATATATATATATATATATGAATGTAATCTTAAATAATGTTTAATTACCTGTAATTTTGACAGCAAAGTTTTGAAATACTGCAAATATATGTAAATCTATGGACAATTTATTGTTTTGTATAAAAAAAGGAAAAAACCTTAGAATATTTCCTGTAAAATTAAAATGTTGTTTCTTGACTCCCTTTCTGTAAAGCTGCTGTCAGGTCTTTTAAAACAGTAGACAATAACAAAGTCATCAAGGTTTTCTGATGCTTATTGTTTTTACGTTATCTTGCAATTAGTCACATGTATGTTGATGATGTTTAGGGGGAGCTGAGATACAATTGTATTGTGTCAAAATGTAACATGTTGTTAAAATGTGACTGTTTAATTAGAAAAGTGGCAGTATTTTATGTCAGCATTCATGAATCTGACTAATTTTGTCATTTCTCAGGTGCTGCAGAAACTGGGAAAAGCAGATGAGACCAAAGATGAGCAGTTTGAACAAGTGGTTGTAAACTTCAGGAGACAGGAGGTGAGAAATGTTTACAGACCAGCATTTCAAAGTTGTTGACTAAATTAACTCACTGAAGCGACTAACGATACAATACACATACAGCTGTGTAGATTTCCAACCAAAACTCTGGTTAGCACGAAGACAGAAATGTGCGTGTGCATCATTTCCATCAGATGTATTTCCATTCATCATGTCCACTCAAACATTTGGTCATAAATGGATGCGTAAGTGCCCTAAAACACCTTATTGCATGTTGATACATGTGCCAACCAGAAAAGGCCATTGAAATAATGGCTCAAATCTCTATCAATATAAAACGTCTGTAGTTTAGTTTGTATTAAAGTCGGTCTGCGGGTTAGTTTGCATTAAAGTCGGTCTGCGGTTTAGTTTGCATTAAAGTCGGTCTGCGGTTTAGTTTGCATTAAAGTCGGTCTGCGGGTTAGTTTGCATTAAAGTCGGTCTGCGGTTTAGTTTGCATTAAGTCGGTCTGCGGTTTAGTTTGCATTAAAGTCGGTCTGCGATTTAGTTTGCATGAAAGTCGGTCTGCGGGTTAGTTTGCATTAAAGTCGGTCTGCGGTTTAGTTTGCATTAAAGTCGGTCTGCGGTTTAGTTTGCATTAAAGTCGGTCTGCGGTTTAGTTTGTATTAAAGTCGCTCTGCGGTTTAGTTTGCATTAAAGTCGGTCTGCGGTTTAGTTTGCATTAAAGTCGGTCTGCGGGTTAGTTTGCATTAAAGTCGGTCTGCGGTTTAGTTTGCATTAAGTCGGTCTGCGGTTTAGTTTGCATTAAGTCGGTCTGCGGTTTAGTTTGCATTAAAGTCGGTCTGCGGGTTAGTTTGCATTAAGTCGGTCTGCGGTTTAGTTTGCATTAAAGTCGGTCTGCGGTTTAGTTTGCATTAAAGTCGGTCTGCGGTTTAGTTTGTATTAAAGTCGGTCTGCGGTTTAGTTTGCATTAAAGTCGGTCTGCGGTTTAGTTTGTGTTGAAGTGGGTCTGCGGTTTAGTTTGTGTTGAAGTGGGTCTGTGGTTTAGTGTAGCGTTAGACATTCCTGCAGCTATCTCCGTTATTACAGTCACCAAAATGGTTAGCTAGTAGCTCCTAGTAGCTAGCATTCACGGGAGAAAAAGAGCAAGCCGCCATCATCTCTTTGGTCTGGGAACTCACTGACCGTTTATTTTGCGCATGCGCACAACAGCACCCCAGTGCACACAGGCACACATCCTCCCACGTGACATCACTGCACAGGCCACTCAACATGGCTTTGCTACTCATATAAGGAATATGCTCAACATTTAGTTTGTGTTGAAGTGGGTCTGTGGTTTAGTTTGTGTTGAAGTGGGTCTGTGGTTTAGTTTGTGTTGAAGTGAGTCGGTGGTTTAGTTTGTATTGAAGTGGGTCTGCGGTTTAGTTTGTGTTGAAGTGGGTCTGTGGTTTAGTTTGTGTTGAAGTGGGTCTGCGGTTTAGTTTGTGTTGAAGTGGGTCTGCGGTTTAGTTTGTGTTGAAGTGGGTCGGCGGTTTAGTTTGTGTTGAAGTGGGTCGGTGGTTTAGTTTGTGTTGAAGTGGGTCTGTGGTTTATGTTTGTGTTGAAGTGGGTCTGTGGTTTATGTTTGTGTTGAAGTGCTTCTGTGGTTTAGTTTGTGTTGAAGTGGGTCTGTGGTTTAGTTTGTGTTGAAGTGGGTCTGTGGTTTATGTTTGTGTTGAAGTGCTTCTGTGGTTTAGTTTGTGTTGAAGTGGGTCTGTGGTTTAGTTTGTGTGAAGTGGGTCAGTGGTTTAGTTTGTGTTGAAGTGGGTCTGTGGTTTAGTTTGTGTTGAAGTGGGTCTGTTTAGTTTGTGTTGAAGTGGGTCTGTGGTTTAGTTTGTGTTGAAGTGGGTCTGGTTTAGTTTGTGTTGAAGTGCTTCTGTGGTTTAGTTTGTCTTGAAGTGGGTCTGTGGTTTAGTTTGTGTTGAAGTGGGTCTGCGGTTTAGTTTGTGTTGAAGTGGGTCTGTGGTTTAGTTTGTGTGAAGTGGCTCTGTGGTTTAGTTTGTGTTGAAGTGGGTCTGTGGTTTAGTTTGTGTTGAAGTGCTTCTGTGGTTTAGTTTGTCTTGAAGTGGGTCGGTGGTTTAGTTTGTCTTGAAGTGGGTCGGTGGTTTAGTTTGTGTTGAAGTGGGTCTGTTTAGTTTGTGTGAAGTGGGTCTGTCGTTTAGTTTGTGTTGAAGTGGGTCTGTGGTTTAGTTTGTGTGAAGTGGGTCTGTGGTTTATGTTTGTGTTGAAGTGCTTCAGTCGTTTAGTTTGTGTGAAGTGGGTCGGTGGTTTAGTTTGTGTTGAAGTGGGTCGGTGGTTTAGTTTGTGTTGAAGTGGGTCTGTGGTTTATGTTTGTGTTGAAGTGCTTCTGTGGTTTAGTTTGTGTTGAAGTGGGTCTGTGGTTTAGTTTGTGTGAAGTGGATCGGTGGTTTAGTTTGTGTTGAAGTGGGTCTGTGGTTTAGTTTGTGTTGAAGTGGGTCTGTTTAGTTTGTGTTGAAGTGGGTCTGTGGTTTAGTTTGTGTGAAGTGGGTCTGTTGTTTATGTTTTTGTTGAAGTGGGTCTGTGGTTTAGTTTGTGTTGAAGTGGGTCTGTGGTTTATGTTTGTGTTGAAGTGGGTCTGTGGTTTAGTTTGTGTGAAGTGGGTCTGTGGTTTGTTTGTGTTGAAGTGCTTCTGTGGTTTAGTTTGTGTTGAAGTGGGTCTGTGGTTTAGTTTGTGTGAAGTGGGTCGGTGGTTTAGTTTGTGTTGAAGTGGGTCTGTGGTTTAGTTTGTGTTGAAGTGGGTCTGTGGTTTAGTTTGTGTTGAAGTGGGTCTGTTTAGTTTGTGTTGAAGTGGGTCTGTGGTTTAGTTTGTGTTGAAGTGGGTCTGTGGTTTAGTTTGTGTTGAAGTGGGTCTGTGGTTTAGTTTGTGTTGAAGTGCTTCTGTGGTTTAGTTTGTCTTGAAGTGGGTCTGTGGTTTAGTTTGTGTTGAAGTGGGTCTGTGGTTTAGTTTGTGTGAAGTGGGTCTGTTGTTTATGTTTGTGTTGAAGTGCTTCTGTGGTTTAGTTTGTCTTGAAGTGGGTCTGTGGTTTAGTTTGTGTTGAAGTGGGTCTGTGGTTTAGTTTGTGTTGAAGTGGGTCTGTGGTTTAGTTTGTGTTGAAGAGAGTCGGTGGTTTAGTTTGTGTTGAAGTGGGTCTGTGGTTTAGTTTGTGTTGAAGAGAGTCGGTGGTTTAGTTTGTGTTGAAGTGGGTCTGTGGTTTAGTTTGTGTTGAAGTGGGTCTGTGGTTTAGTTTGTGTTGAAGTGGGTCTGTGGTTTAGTTTGTGTTGAAGTGGGTCTGTGGTTTAGTTTGTGTTGAAGAGAGTCTGTGGTTTAGTTTGTGTTGAAGTGGGTCTGTGGTTGAGTTTGTGTTGAAGAGAGTCGGTGGTTTAGTTTGTATTAATGTCGGTCTGTGGCGATGCTCAGCTCTCTAACACAGACGTTTCCTTCATTGTTGACATTAGCTCTGGCCTAGTTCAATTCATCTTTGACAAACATGAACCTGACTTCAGATTCACCTATTAAACACACCAAAATACCAGAAAACTGGAGGCCGTCACGATTCACTAAAGTACAACGACTGATGTTTGTCCGTGTTATTAACCAGCTCGGTGTTTGTTCTGTCAGTCTGAAGGTTCGCGGCTGCAGAGGGAGATGAAGGCCTACATGTCTGCCATTAAGGGTGAGAAAGAGTATTTATTGTTCAGTATATCATACATCATGTATAAAACATATATCAAAAATGAATGACTACGTCCACTAGCTCACTGTCTTTTTGACCCTGCAGGGATGCAGCAGGCCTCCATCAACCTGGCACAGTCTCTGCATGAAGTCTATGAACCAGACTGGCATGGAAAAGATGACATCATGGTCATTGGGAAGGTCAGAGTCATAAAATCACCCACATTACAGGACATGTGTCCAGGTCTCACTGTAACACACAGGTGACCAGGTCTCACTGTAACACACAGGTGTCCAGGTCTCACTGTAACACACAGGTGACCAGGTCTCACTGTAACACACAGGTATCCAGGTCTCACTGTAACACACAGGTGACCAGGTCTCACTGTAACACACAGATATCCAGGTCTCACTGTAACACACAGGTGACCAGGTCTCACTGTAACACACAGGTGACCAGGTCTCACTGTAACACACAGGTGACCAGGTCTCACTGTAACACACAGGTGTCCAGGTCTCACTGTAACACACAGGTATCCAGGTCTCACTGTAACACACAGGTGACCAGGTCTCACTGTAACACACAGGTATCCAGGTCTCACTGTAACACACAGGTGACCAGGTCTCACTGTAACACACAGGTGACCAGGTCTCACTGTAACACACAGGTATCCAGGTCTCACTGTAACACACAGGTGACCAGGTCTCACTGTAACACACAGGTGACCAGGTGTGCAAGTCTTCACCAGCTAAACTGAAACACTTGTGATTTTCAAACAAAGTTTTGAACAGATTTCTGCACCGGGAACAAACTAAAACTAAACTCTAAGACTTTCTTATTATCTAAGTTTACATGTTACCAGCTTGTTGTCAAGTACATACATAAATAAATATAACTTTGTCCCGGCCCTCAGCGACTGATACCGGTTCACAAGACACCCTTAAGCGTCTATATGCGACGCACCAGTCTTTCAAGTAACTACAATGTAAACCTATTCGCGTCATTATTAGATGCTCCGCGGGAAAGGGGAGAGGAGGTGGATGTATCAAACAAACACGGGACTTTCAACCAGGAGACCAGTGTTGAGTCCTTTTGAACTAATGTTTATGTTATGTTACGTTTTACTTAGTTTAGGCAGTTATTTTAAGCCCAACCACAATGTTTTTCCTTGTGACCCTGGGAGCTTTGTTGTTGGTGGCAACAGCTCCTCCTACAGGGTATATTAAGTCAAAGTGGTCCGAGGTTACGGCCCAGAAGAGTTCTTCACTGAAGCTATGAATTGGCCACAACAGACCTGGAGTAGTGCTCTAGTCTCTCTGCTGGCCGGCTTTAACCCAAAGCCCCAACGAGGCATGCTGATCCCTGGCGTTGTAGATCTTACAGAATAACATGAGTTGCCAACATGAGTTGTTATGTGATTCCTGCAGGACTGTGATGCAATGTGGGAAGACTTTCATAACAAATTGGTGGACTCGACGTTGCTGAACCTGGATGAGTACCTGCTACAGTTTCCTGACCTCAAAGTAACAAACACTTTGTCTTTTGATTAAAAAATCAATCCCAGTGTTGATGTAGAAACTCATTCATCTAAAAACTGAAACTTTGTGACATTTCAGACTCGTGTGGCCAAACGAAGTCGGAAACTCATCGACTATGACAGTGCTCGTCATCACGTCGAAACACTGCAGGTGTCAGGGATGAAGAACGACCGCAAGATGATGAAGGTGAGTCCTCGTGTGATTAAACAGGGAGATTAGAACTTCAGGGACCAGGTTCTGTATGTCACCTGTGCAGGTGCTGTATGTCACCTGTTCAGGTGCTGTATGGAGTTAATTTTATGAAACAAACTTGTTATTGTTTGAAGGCAGAAGAAGAGTTGAAAAAGGCTCAGAAAGTGTTTGATGAGTTGAACGTCGGTCTGCAGGATGAACTACCGAGTCTCTGGGACAGGTGAGTTAGATGTCATACACACCTGCCTGATAGCTGATGACGAAATGTTGCTTTATGTATGTTAAACAGGAAGAGATAACTGGACATTACAGTCTGTGGAGTTTGATAACCTGTTTCTATGGAAACTGGGCCTCGAGAAAGAGGTGAAATTCAAATCTCAGACTAATAATCTAGCATCTCTTCTGCTGAAAAACATAAGCTTAGCACCTGCAAATAACAATACTATTTTAAAATGTTATCAATAGTCCTAATTGTTCTATACTTATCCTGCTGTTATTGGTGTTACTACAGCTATTAAAGAAAATTAGTGTTGTGAGAACGTGGAAATATATTTTCATAATTAGTTGTATGCCAATATACAGAAATGCGGGAGGTTTGGCCGATCCGATCACAATCCATCTTCAATGCGTTTTGGGTGCATTTACACCTGTAAATTTCACAATTTTAGGGGCAGGGGGGTAGAAGGAGAATAATTCAGAATCCCAAATAATAATTTTGTATTTTTTGTGTCCGGGATTGGTTGTTTGTGTGGTTGGCAGGTATGTTACGTGCTGTTCTGTTTATGAGTGACATGTCGCACTCCTGTGTAAACTGAAAATAAAAAGATTGAAAGAAAGAATCCCAAATAAAAACATTGGTGTCTAAAAAACGTTTTGAAAGGAAAGAGGCAGTGAAGAAAACGGCTAAATCAGGCCACTGTGGCTGCCGGTGAAATTCCTGCTACCACATCTTAACAAAGAACAAATCAACATACTTGATTCACCATTAACACAGGACGAACTTTTTACTGCCCTCAATCTTATGCCCAATAACAAAGCACCAGGTCCCGATGGCTTCCCAGCTGAGTTCTATAAACACTTCTGGTTCATTCTAGCTCCACTCTTTAACAAAATGATAACTGAAATAAAACAAAATTTGCAATTTCCAGCCAACATGAACACAGCCAGTATATCACTCCTCCTCAAACCAAACAAAGATCCAACTCTTCCTTCTAGTTACCGTCCCATTTCTCTTCTCAATGTAGATATTAAAATCATCACTAAGGCACTAACTCACAGATTAGACAGTCACTCCATCCATAATTCATCCAGATCAAACCGAATTTATCAAATCAACTCATTTATCATTTATCAACTCATCCACTCACACACGCAGACGGTTTCATTTAATCAATTACTCATCATTACAACAAACTGGTACCATCATAGCCTCCTTAGATGCAGAAAAAGCTTTCGACAGAGTAAACTGGACACTTCTCACAAGCACATTAAAGAGATTTGGCTTTGGGGAATCATTTATTAACTGGGTTAAAATGCTGTACACTTCACCTTCAGCCACTGTCATCACCAATGGACAAACCTCACAAAGCTTCACACTGCACAGGGGGTCTAGGCAAGGATGCCCACTCTCTCCCTCACTTTTTACCATTTTCATTGAACCGTTAGCTGCAGCCATTCGTCAGAACATCTACATAAAAGGAATTCAAACACTCAACACCCATCACAAGATCAGTCTCTATGCAGATGATATATTGCTCTTCCTACAAAACCCCTACTCATCACTACAGGAAACTATTAAAGTCATGGAATCATTCTCCAATATCTCAGACTACTCCATTAACTGGAGTAAATCATCCATCCTTCCATTAGATAGTAACAGTTGGGATGGGGCAGCCCATACACATTACATTACATTACAGTCATTTAGCAGACGCTTTTGTCCAAAGCGACTTACAATACACCACATATCCCTTTTTGCACAGGTGCCATCACGTATTTGGGAATAAATATTTCCCTCAGGCTGTCAGAGCTGTTCACACTCAACTTCACTCCATTACTTAAAACAATAAATGACGACCTCCTCCGCTGGATGAACCTACCATTGTCACTCATGGGCAGAATAGCTACAGTTAAAATGACAATACTTCCTAAAATAAATTACCTTTTCACAATGATACCATCTCAACCCACCCACTCCTGGTTCAAATCACTTGACTCAATCATTACTCAATTCTACTGGAAAAATAAAACACCAAGAATTAAACTGGCCACTCTACAAAAAACAAAAACACAAGGAGGACTTGAAGCTCCACATTTTTTTCACTACTCTCTAGCAAATAAACTTCAATACATTCTTAAATTGATCCACCCCAACCAATCAGACAACACATGGTTATATATAGAACAGACAGTTTGTAAGGACATTCAGATTTCTGACCTACCATTTTTAAGCCAATCTATCAAACGCCATCCTTGTTTCAACAATAGCAGAAACTCTGACAGCCTGGTGGAAATTCCACAAAATCACTAACATCACTTTTGCACCTTCAAATTTTACTCCCATATGGAACAATCCTGATTTTCTAAGTCACCTCTAAAATCTTCACACATGGTCCGCTAAAGGCATCACTCATCTGAAACACATCTTCAATAATAACACCATGGTTTCATTCCCTCACTTGGTTCAGAAGTACGGCATCAGGAGCAATCAATTTTTGGAATAGCTGCAACTCAAATCATCCGTTCAATCCAAACTTACCACTAAGGCCACTAACCTAGAACTGCCCCCCTCAACCTCAGAATTAATTAATATCCCCTCCTCAAAAAAGGTAATCTCAAAAATATGTAGAGTAATATCACAGTCTGACAAAACATCATCCATACCATCAAGAAAATGGGAATCAGACCTGTCCATCACTCCTGATGCTGATTTCTGGAACCAAATCTGCAATAACCTCTACTTCATGACTAAAAATGCCAATTTTCAACTAATACAGTATAAAATACTTCACAGAATTCATTACACTGGGCAAAAAATGTTTAAAATGGGATTCACGTCAGATATCTGTCCACATTGCACTCAAAACAGCCCGGATAGCTATGTTCACGTCACCTGGCACTGCACACCAGTTAATCACTTTTGGAAGGAAATAAGTGAGTCACTGTCTGTCTTCTTGGGCTGCCTCGTCCCATTATCCCCTTCACTGTGCTTACTAGGAGACATCTCAACAATACATCTGAGTAAAAACAAATCGCAAATTACTCCTCGTGGCCCTAACTATCGCCAAGAAAACTATCCTCATGAACTGGAAATCAAGGAATAACACACACATCACACACTGGAGAAACTTAATGATAGAGTATATTTCAATGGAAAATCTAACCTCGTCCATCATATACAATACAACAGAACACCACTCCACCTGGTCATCCCTCAATATGTTTCTGCAAACGTGACACCACCCATCCTATTAATGTTACAATTTGTATAGTATATATATATATATATTTTTATGTATTTATTACTATTATTGATTTTTGTGTTTTTCTTGCCTGACAACCAATTGAAACCCACGTACATGCATACATGAACATCCATATGCACACATACTTACCTGTTTTTTTTTTTGTTTTTTTATTTCTTTTGGTTTGTTGTTTTTTTATGATTATTAGGGCCCGAGCACCGACGTAGTCGGAAGCGGAGGACCTATTGTATTTCTAATGTTTATTATTAGGGCCCGAGCACCGACGTAGTCGAGGCGGAGGACCTATTGTATTTCTAATGTTTATTATTATTATTCTTATTTTACCAGTTTCGTCGCAAAAAGGAGGTGCTTGGGATACTGTGAATTTTGTGAAATTTGGCACGCAAGCCAGAATTTGCGAAAATTGCAGTCTGATTGGGGTGTCAAGCTGCGGTATGAAATATTGGCTCGCTAGCGCCCCCTATTGAGTAGCCCCAATATCAGGTTTCACCCAGCTGTATGAAATTTGGTAGGTATGTGGAACGTGATGAGACGCACAAAAAATCCTCTTGGAAGTTTTCTCTGAACCAAACAGGAAGTCGGCCATTTTTACTTTTATGACGTTTTTTGACCGTTTCAAGGCGTCATACTTTGACGAACTCCTCCCAGAGATTTGACCCGATTGACTTCAGATTCGGCTCGTCTGCTCTTGAGACCTTGGCAGTGAAAAGGTACTCAAAGATCAAAAAGTTATCGAACTATGTGGCCGTGGCGTGGCGTCAAATAATCACCATTCGCCGCGAAACAGGAAGTTGTTGTAACTCGGCCGTACATTGTCGAATCTGCTCCAAATCTCTCATATGTCATAACATCCCGACCCGGAACACATCTATATGATAATTTAGAATCATAGTGATAGCGCCACCTAGTGGCAACCGGAAGTTGTACGCTGTGTACTTTGACATCCTGCTCCTCACAGATTAATCAGATCCCTCTCAAATGTTGTCAAACAAGCCTTAAGACCTTGATAATGCTTCATTGTGAAGATTGTAAGACGTTACTGAAGGGCGGCGACGTGGCGGCTCGGCGAATTTCGATCCTTCGCCATGAACGAATAAACTGATGTATCTCGACTCCACATCATCAGATCTTTACCAGATTTCACATGCTTGATTAGACTCCAGGCCGGAAGACATCTGCAGGCCAATTTTGAATCATAGTCATAGCGCCACCTACTGGTAACAGGAAGTTAAAGTCTTTATACTTTGGCTTGTTTCTCTTAGTAGGTAAATCAAATCAATATCAAATTTGTTCCACACATATACAAGAAGTTCATAATGCCAGATCATGAAGCTTTTGATGTTTCGTCCAACGCCGTTGCCGTGGCGATGCAGTCTCCGCCGTTAACAACGAAGGTCATTTTGAGAGGCTAAAAATGCTCGAAACATAAGCAAACTTGGCAAGCAGATTACAAGGCCGAAATGTAGTTATAGAATATGATTTTATTGGTTCAGAGTGGCAAATCGGCTCAATAGCGCCCCCTACAAAATTTCGACGAAGCAGCCCTGGCAGTACGTTTGACCTAGATGTATGAAATGTGGTAGGAACATGTATCACATATGGACTTCAATAAAAGTCTCTTGGGGCCATGCTCTAAACCCAACCGGAAGTCAGCCATTTTGAATTTTATATGAATTTCTAGTGTCGTTTCTGTCATTTCCAGGTGCTGCACTTTAACGAACTCCTCCTAGTGAATTAATCAGATCAACTTCAAATTTGGTCGGTACAGTCTAAAGACCTTTGTGATGAAAAGTTACGCAAAGCTTGTTGTTTCGTGAAAAGCTATTGCCGTGCCGACGCATTCTTCACCATGAAATATTAAGGTGTTTTGAGGGGCTAAAAATGCTCAAAACATAAGCAAACTTGGCATACACATTTAAAGCCCAAAATGTAGTTATATAATATGATTTTATTGGTTCAGAGTGGCAAATCGGCTCAACAGCGCCCCCTACAAAATTTCAACGAAGCAGCCCTCGCAGTACGTTTCACCTAGATGTATGAAATTTGGTAGGAACATGTATCGCATGTGGACTTAAATAAAAGTATATTGGGGCCATGCTCTAAACCTGCATGCGGTGTCTGACGGTCACAGAACCGAACGGCAGCATCAACCAGAGTCCTCGCGCCGTCCGACGGTCGCGGACGTTCTCGGCCGCGCAGGCCGGAGTCCCGCCGGCACCCCGACGCGCATATTGCGAGGGCCCGCCCATCGCTGCTCGCAGCTTTAATTAGGGCCCGAGCACCGACGTAGTCGGAAGCGGAGGACCTATTGTATTTCTAATTAGGGCCCGAGCACCGACGTAGTCGGAAGCGGAGGACCTATTGTATTTCTAATGTTTATTAGGGCCCGAGCACCGACGTAGTCGGAAGCGGAGGACCTATTGTATTTCTAATGATTATTAGGGCCCGAGCACCGACGTAGTCGGAAGCGGAGGACCTATTGTATTTCTAATGTTTATTAGGGCCCGAGCACCGACGTAGTCGGAAGCGGAGGACCTATTGTATTTCTAATGTTTATTATTCTTCTTCTTATTCTTATTATTTTAAGTGTTTCATGGCAAAAAGGAGGTGCTTGGGATATTGGGAATTTTGTGAAATTTGGCACGTAAGCCAGAATTTGCGAAAATTGCAGTCTGATTGGGGTGTCCAGCTGCGGTATGAAATATTGGCTCGCTAGCGCCCCCTATTGAGTAGCCCCAACATCGGGTTTCACCTAGCTGTATGAAATTTGGTAGGTTTGTGGAACGTGATGAGACGCACAAAAAATCCTCTTGGAAGTTTTCTCTAAACCAAACAGGAAGTCGGCCATTTTTACGTTTATGACGTTTTTTGACCGTTTCAAGGCGTCATACTTTAACGAACTCCTCCCAGAGATTTGACCCGATTGACTTTCAGATTGGGCTAGTATGCTCTTGAGACCTTGGCAGTGAAAAGTTACTCAAACATCAAAAAGTTATCGAACTATGTGGCCGTGGCGTGGCGTCAAAGAAACACCATTCGCCACGAAACAGGAAGTTGTTGTAACTCGGCCGTACATTGTCGAATCTGCTCCAAATCTCTCATATGTCATAACATCCCGACCCGGAACACATCTATATGATAATTTACAATCATAGTGATAGCGCCACCTAGTGGCAACCGGAAGTTGTACGCTGTGTACTTTGACATCCTGCTCCTCACAGATTAATCAGATCCCTCTCAAATGTTGTCAAACAAGCCTTAAGACCTTGATAATGCTTCATTGTGAAGATTGTAAGACGTTACTGAAGGGCGGCGACGTGGCGGCTCAGCGAATTTCGATCCTTCGCCATGAACGAATAAACTGATGTATCTCGACTCCACATCATCAGATCTTTACCAGATTTCACATGCTTGATTAGACTCCAGGCCTGAAGACATCCGCAGGCCAATTTTGAATCATAGTCATAGCGCCACCTACTGGTAACAGGAAGTTAAAGTCTTTATACTTTGGCTTGTTTCTCTTAGTAGGTAAATCAAATCAATATCATATTTGTTCCACACAAATACAAGAAGTTCATAATGCCAGATCATGAAGCTTTTGATGTTTCATCGAACGCCGTTGCCGTGGCGATGCAGTCTTCGCCGTTAACAACGAAGGTCATTTTGAGAGGCTACAAATGCTCCAAACATAAGCAAACTTGGCAAGCAGATTACAAGGCCCGAAATGTAGTTGGAGAATATGATTTTATTGGTTCAGAGTGGCAAATCGGCTCAATAGCGCCCCCTACAAAATTTCGACGAAGCAGCCCTCGCAGTATGTTTGACCTAGATGTATGAAATGTGGTAGGAACATGTATCACATATGGACTTCAATAAAAGTCTCTTGGGGCCATGCTCTAAACCCAACCGGAAGTCAGCCATTTTGCATTTCTTATGAATTTCTAGTGTCGTTTTTGTCATTTCCAGGCGCTGCACTTTAACGAACTCCTCCTAGGGAATTAATCAGATCAACTTCAAATTTGGTCGCTACAGTCTAAAGACCTTTGTGATGAAAAGTTACTCAAAGCTTGTTGTTTCGTGAAAAGCTGTTGCCGTGGCGACGCATTCTTCACCGTGAAATATTAAGGTGTTTTGAGGGGCTAAAAATGCTCAAAACATAAGCAAACTTGGCAAGCAGATTACAAGGCCGAAATGTAGTTGGAGAATATGATTTTATTGGTTCAGAGTGGCAAATCGGCTCAATAGCGCCCCCTACAAAATTTCGACGAAGCAGCCCTCGCAGTACGTTTCACCTAGATGTATGAAATTTGGTAGGAACATGTATCGCGTGTGGACTTAAATAAAGGTTTATTGGGGCCATGCTCTGAACCTGCATGCGGCGTCTGACGGTCGCAGAACCGAACGGCAGCATCAACCAGAGTCCTCGCGCCGTCCGACGGTCGCGGACGGTCTCGGCCGCGCAGGCCGGAGTCCCGCCGGCACCCCGACGCGCATATTGCGAGGGCCCGCCCATCGCTGCTCGCAGCTTTAATTCTTCTTCTTATTCTTATTATTTTAAGTGTTTCATGGCAAAAAGGAGGTGCTTGGGATATTGGGAATTTTGTGAAATTTGGCACGTAAGCCAGAATTTGCGAAAATTGCAGTCTGATTGGGGTGTCCAGCTGCGGTATGAAATATTGGCTCGCTAGCGCCCCCTATTGAGTAGCCCCAACATCGGGTTTCACCTAGCTGTATAAATTTGGTAGGTTTGTGGAACGTGATGAGACGCACAAAAAATCCTCTTGGAAGTTTTCTCTAAACCAAACAGGAAGTCGGCCATTTTTACGTTTATGACGTTTTTTGACCGTTTCAAGGCGTCATACTTTAACGAACTCCTCCCAGAGATTTGACCCGATTGATTTCAGATTGGGCTAGTATGCTCTTGAGACCTTGGCAGTGAAAAGTTACTCAAAGATCAAAAAGTTATCGAACTATGTGGCCGTGGCGTGGCGTCAAAGAAACACCATTCGCCACGAAACAGGAAGTTGTTGTAACTCGGCCGTACATTGTCGAATCTGCTCCAAATCTCTCGTATGTCATAACATCCCGACCCGGAACACATCTATATGATAATTTAGAATCATAGTGATAGCGCCACCTAGTGGCAACCGGAAGTTGTACGCTGTGTACTTTGACATCCTGCTCCTCACAGATTAATCAGATCCCTCTCAAATGTTGTCAAACAAGCCTTAAGACCTTGATAATGCTTCATTGTGAAGATTGTAAGACGTTACTGAAGGGCGGCGACGTGGCGGCTCGGCGAATTTCCATCCTTCGCCATGAACGAATAAACTGATGGAACTCGACTCCACATCATCAGATCTTTACCAGATTTCACGTGCTTGATTAGACTCCAGGCCTGAAGACATCCGCAGGCCAATTTTGAATCATAGTCATAGCGCCACCTACTGGTAACAGGAAGTTAAAGTCTTTATACTTTGGCTTGTTTCTCTTAGTAGGTAAATCAAATCAATATCAAATTTGTTCCACACAAATACAAGAAGTTCATAATGCCAGATCATGAAGCTTTTGATGTTTCGTCGAACGCCGTTGCCGTGGCGATGCAGTCTTCGCCGTTAACAACGAAGGTCATTTTGAGAGGCTGAAAATGCTCGAAACATAAGCAAACTTGGCAAGTAGATTACAAGGCCGAAATGTAGTTATAGAATATGATTTTATTGGTTCAGAGTGGCAAATCGGCTCAATAGCGCCCCCTACAAAATTTCAACGAAGCAGCCCTCGCAGTACGTTTGACCTAGATGTATGAAATGTGGTAGGAACATGTATCACATATGGATGTAAATAAACGTCTCTTGGGGCCATGCTCTAAACCCAACCGGAAGTCAGCCATTTTGCATTTCTTATGAATTTCTAGTGTCGTTTTTGTCATTTCCAGGCGCTGCACTTTAACGAACTCCTCCTAGGGAATTAATCAGATCAACTTCAAATTTGGCCGGTACAGTCTAAAGACCTTTGTGATGAAAATTTACTCAAAGCTTGTTGTTTCGTGAAAAGCTGTTGCCGTGCCGACGCATTCTTCACCATGAAATATTAAGGTGTTTTGAGGGGCTACAAATGCTCAAAACATAAGCATACTTGGCAAGCAGGGTTAGGGTTAGGGGGTTAGCTCACCCTACTAAAAGCTTTAGGTTTCATCGAACGACGTGGATATGGTGTGATGGCCATTTTACATGGCTCGCCATCATCCATCACGCTGTTGTAACTCGACTGTACTTTGTCAAAACTGTCCCAAACTTGACATGCTTGTTGACTGTCATGGCTTTAGGACTTCTGCATGCCAATATTAACTCATAGTCATAGCGCCACCTACTGATAAGCACGGACGTAAGCAGGATTCTATAATTACAGCAGCCCAAACACAACTTATTGAAAGGGTTTGTGGGCACACCATGAGAAAAAGACTTCTCCGATCTAAATATGTGCAAACTAAGATGCTTGGAGAGCAGAAATTAGATGAAAGTGGTTGTCAAGCCACTGTCAGTGGGCATTAGGATAAATGATCTGTCCAGAGCTTCTTCGTGAGAATCAGGTTGAATGTTATAATGAATGCTTCACACTACAATCTAAAGTTACAGAAGAGCTTAAAATGAAAAGTATTAAATTAAAGTCTTCAAGTAAATGGCACTACTGTTTTGTTAACTTTCATGTAAGTCCAAATACAATCAGCAGGACACTGCAGGGAGTTGAACCCCATCCCAGTAAACTGGGAGTACCACTTACCAGTGCCTTTTGCTTTTTGGTCTAGACAGAAGGTCAAGCAAAACCTACATTAACAACAGCATATGAGTGGCAATATTTAATATTACACAATTCTTGTGAATCACTTGGATTTCAAATGCTCATAAGTAATCGCATTTTTGATTAAGTGCTTATAAAGTACATGTTAATGTGTTATGCAGCATAGATTCGGTTTTATAAATGAGCTTAATTTGTGACCGTTTTGGTTCTAATGTACAGTTTTTACAATGTGTTTTTTATTAGCGAGGGAATACATGTTTAATTTGAAATTCTGTACTCAGTTATAGTCATGCTTTAAATGTTCAAGAACATACTGTATCTGTTTCAAAATGCTGTTTTAATGCAGGAAAAGAAACCAGAGATTATATATGAATGAATTTTATTTATATAGCGCTTTTCAATAATATCACAAAGCGCTTAACAGAGCAGACATTTAAAAGCATAAAAAACAACAATGTGACCCTAGGGTCAATAAAGTATATACACAGAGAAAAGTAAAAAATAAAACATGAAAGAAATAAAAATGTAAAACATATTCACAGACAATATCACAAAGCGCTTAACAGAGCAGACATCTAAAAGCATAAAAAACAACAATGTGACCCTAGGGTCAATAAAGTATATACACAGAGAAAAGTAAAAAATAAAATGGTATCGGTAATAGAGTGAATAAAAAACAACAATGTGACCCTAGGGTCAATAAAGTATATACACAGAGAAAAGTACAAAATAAAAAATGAAAGAAATAAAAATGTAAAACATATTCACAGACAATAATATCACAAAGCGCTTAACAGAGCAGACATCTAAAAGCATAAAAAACAACAATGTGACCCTAGGGTCAATAAAGTATATACACAGAGAAAAGTAAAAAATAAAACATGAAAGAAATAAAAATGTAAAACATATTCACAGACAATAATATCACAAAGCGCTTAACAGAGCAGACATCTAAAAGCATAAAAAACAACAATGTGACCCTAGGGTCAATAAAGTATATACACAGAGAAAAGTAAAAAATAAAATGGTATCGGTAATAGAGTGAATAAAAAACAACAATGTGACCCTAGGGTCAATAAAGTATATACACAGAGAAAAGTAAAAAATAAAAAATGAAAGAAATAAAAATGTAAAACATATTCACAGACAATAATATCACAAAGCGCTTAACAGAGCAGACATCTAAAAGCATAAAAAACAACAATGTGACCCTAGGGTCAATAAAGTATATACACAGAGAAAAGTAAAAAATAAAATGGTATCGGTAATAGAGTGAATAATATGAATAATAAAAATGATATCAGCAGTGGGAGTCAACAGGGCCATGGTGGGAGGAAGGACCAGGGTCCACATAAAACCACGATCCATGGAACCTGTGAGGCAAAAAAGCACAAAGACTCTGGGAAGAAGCAAAATTAGTCATGTGCATGAATGAGACATGAATTCATACAGAAGGCGAGAGAGAAGAGGAGCTCAGTGTATCCTAGGAAGTCCCCCAGTAGTCTAAGCCTATAGCAGCTTATTTAGGGGCTGGTCCAAGGCAAACCTGAACCAGCCCCAACTATAAGCACCTATCACAAAGGAAAGTCTTAAGACTACTCTTAAATATGGTGAGTGTGTCTGCCCCCCCAGACTGAAACTGTTAGAATGTATTCATTTTTTCTTAGTGAGCAGTTTTATGTGAAAAAGAGCATACAATTGCATCGTGATCACTGAAATATGCTGGCAGTACTATAGTTTGTGTATCATACTGTGTTGTTTTAATGTACACATGGTCAATTAATGTGCCTTTCCCAGTAGTGGGCTGAGAGACAACTTGAATGTACCCTTTATTTGTCATAAAATCATGAATGATTGAGGATTTCAAAATGTTGTCATTGAAATCTCCCATTACAGCAATTGTATCACTAATTGGATCCAAGGACTCAAGTAGATTGTTTAAATGTGCTTTAAACAATGGCATGGGATATGATGGCGGGCGATAGATGACTGCTATCAATATGTTGTAAGTAACACAGTTGTATACCAGACATTCTAAATTGACATGTGGTAGATTAATAATGTTGTATGTCAACTTGTCTGCACTATACATGCCAACACCGCCATGATGCTGGTTTTGCAAGGCAATCAATGACGGATTGTCACTAGTATATGATGCACTTCGAGGACAGCTATCAAAATGAAAACCATCAATGTTGATTGACTGTGTAGAGGGAGCAGCAGGTAGCCATGTTTCTGTAACAGCAATACAGTGAAGGTTCAAACGTTGTGTAAATACTGTTAAATCTGCCACATGGCGAGGCAAGCTTTGCACGTTCATCAAACACACATTAAAAGCACGATCAGGTAATTTCTGCTGTGTCATATTGTCAGTTAAATATGGTTCCATGCGTTGAATTGCATGTTGAATATTTTCCTTACAATAAATAGCTTTCTCCTCAAAATCTTGAATTACTAACCCTGACAGATTTCTCACACGACTCAGTGCCACATATGCTTGTCCAGCGGCAAAGATTTTCTTCAGGGAAACCACAGCTTTATCAACTGTAATACCCTGAACCTTATGCACTGTACACGCCCAAGCCAGTTTTAGTGGAAATTGACGTCGCAATCCTCCATTATTACTGACCGTATCTTCTTCAGGTTTGATAGCTGTGGAAGTCGTGGATTGTGTTGAGAATGATGCACTTTGTTTTCTGCGCTGTGCGCCAACTAGTTTATCATCAAATTCAACATAGATCATTTGAGGAAAAGTGCTGTTACTTGAAGTTATTATATCAGTTATGGTGCCACATACACCGTTAACAAGACCATCCATAACATCAACATTCTTTGTAAGCATTACTCGAGCATTTTTCCCCAAAAGCAGTTTTTCAGTTAAACATGTATGATATACTTTAGCATGATGTTTTCTTTTCAACTCTCGTTTCCCGGTTTTTTTATTATTTTCATAATCCTGGGCATTTATTTCAATATAATCTGGACAGAATTTGAATAACTGTTTCACATTGTGCTCATTCACTTGCATATTTGTCGGGAAAATATGTAAATCTTGGGAATCCTCACCTGTTTCACATTGTTTTAGGATTGTCAGGTCCCCTGGTGACATTGGGCTGTCTTTTGATCGTGTTCTTAAGCGGTTTAATAGCTGTGCAAAAGCTTGATCTTTTTGCCTCACAATTGTTTTTAACTCCACAATTTTGAAATTGTTGGACCATAACATATCAGCTGCAATATCAATACAAAGTGGTTTCCCTTTCACAGGAGGCAGTTGGAAGAAATCACCAACAGCTATTACACAAACGTTTTCCAAATGTGGAGAAGTCTCCAGTTTGTTTGATTTGACGCAGTCGACCATGAATGTATGTGAGTAGTTTGTTGTCAACCATGGAAATCTCATCTATAATTACTATCTTCAGAGAACGATATTTTACTCGTAATGTGTTCAGTTTCTCCTCCCCTAAAGGTGTGTATGGTAACTGAATATTAGTTCCAATACTAAATGTACTGTGAATGGTTGCTGCATGTAAATTGTATGCAGCAATCCCAGTTGGAGCAGTTAATAATACACAAATGTCATCAGGATGTTCACAGGTTGGTGACAGTAAGCGTGTTGCTTCGTATTGGATAGCCTTGATTACATGACTTTTGCCTGTTCCTGCGCCCCCTGTAATGAAAACGTTAAGCGGTGGTGGATTCTCTCCCTTGACGTTCTTTAAACACCAGTTCCTTACATCATTCAATATTGCCATTTGTATTTCATTCAATGATCGAATCAATGCTAAACCTTCTTCTCTACTCAGTGTGTTGTTGTTTTTTTCTAGACGTGCACCTGCTTGTTGACTCATTGATAGATCTGGAATATGTTCTGGTTCTTCTTCGGCTACCTGTTCCCGCGCTTTCATTTCTTCCTCACATTCTAAGCGCTCAAGCTCTTGTTCAGGGCACATCAGACACCAGGCATCCTCTAAGATACCTTCATTTTCAATAGTGGCTTGGACTCTATCTAACACATCAGCATCAATTTCAAAGACACTGCTATTCCTCTGAATAATTGTTTTGACAGAAAGTTTGGAGCCATCAGTATATTTGATGTTACCAGTCATATAAAACTGTTCAAATGTTTCAAATGTTTTGGGTTTCAGCTGGGCGTCAACTCGATGTGGTAAAAATAACTGAAGTCTACTCTGATAAAACTGTTCTGGAGACTTTGTTTCAGAAAAACGCGCAAAACGTATAACTGCAGCTTGTGATCGTGTTCTTTTGGTTATGTATCCCAAGTTGTTGCTCAAACCAATTTTTGTTTGAGAGTTTTCGTTTTTAGACAACTGTCTATATTCTGATGCAAATGTTGCCAAACACATGTTATTAAAGGTGTCATCTTTCGGCCGATTCTTATATCGTTCACCTATACCAGGCATCCACATATCTTCTGATGTCAGCTCTTTGTGTTTCGCCTTTTCCTTTAAGACATTTAATGGCAAACTAATTTTAACCACATTATCCCCTGTTGGGACAAACACAACCTTTCTGGAACATTCTTTAAGATGCAAATTCATAACTCTATAGGCTGCCTCTTGAGCACAAACTTCTCTATTATACAAGTATACACGGCCTAATTTCGTCAATGCTTCTTTAGCATCAACATTCCCTTGTTTGGCGGCTTCTTTCTGTGCATTGCCTAACAACAGTCCAACTTCTCGTTCAGATTTCGAAATGTATGAAATAATATACACTATGCATGCGAATGGATCAGAAACATATTGTATGTCCAAA
Organism: Ophthalmolycus amberensis; assembly: GCA_024529925.1. Classification (NCBI taxonomy): domain Eukaryota; kingdom Metazoa; phylum Chordata; class Actinopteri; order Perciformes; family Zoarcidae; genus Ophthalmolycus; species Ophthalmolycus amberensis. The sequence goes on along the minus strand of JAFEUB010001637.1, from coordinate 66,071 downwards.
TTTGCATTCCAACATTTTAAGAGTGACTTATTATATTGATTGATCCATATCTCATCAACTTCCCTCTTCAGCACAACATGTGTATTTTTCGCCATACATTTGTAGGCAGCTTCAAAAGTATCCTGATTCAAACCTACACTGTCAAACAATTTATTCACATCATCATGTTTCACTGACTCATCTGAGAGAGCAGTTTTTAATTTTGACAGCAACTCTTTCGCATCAACCCTTTTTTGTTTATTTGTTTCTTGATTTTGATTGACACACTGACACTGTGTCAAGTCATTTGCATTCATTTCATCACAGTTGCATGCTTTTGGGCCATCATCTTCAGGTGAAATGCGACATATGAACGTTTGATTAGAAGGTGGTCTTGGATAACCAAATCGACAAGTAGTATTCTTTTTTCGACACGTTTTGGAATGTCTTTTGGAATGCTGCTGCACAGATGTTACAATGTCTAACAAGACATCATCATGTGATGGTAATCCACATGTGATATACTTGTCAATAAACTGAATCACCTCTTCATCTGTGTTTTTATCTATTTGAGGCGCATTCTCGATCCAGAATAAACAATGCACATGTGGTGAACCACGTTGTTGAAATTCAACACGATAAAAAAAGTCTGTCATCTTTCCTATTGGATGTAATGGAGACCTAAGTACTTCCTTCAAATAGATATGCCAGCGATAATCAAACATCCGTGCTGCAGTAACAGGATTACAACGCAAGAGCTCACACTTGTCGGCCCACTCTAAATCTTCTGCAGTTTGCGTTCTACCCTGTTGTTTCAATAAACTAGAAATGAGATTTGCCCATCGCATATCTGCAGATGAAAATGAACCAAACCACGTTGGGAGACCTATTTGTCGAACACATGCCACCAAATCTTTTTGAGCTCCCTGCCAAAATGCTGGAGTACCACGAATAGGTTTAAGGAATCGATACCCTTCATCAAAGTGCAATAGTTTTCTCAAAGACTCCTGATCTTTCAATACATCATTAGATACTTTTTGTGAATTACAACCCCCTTTGCCCTTGCGTAAAGCTATGGATACACTTGATAAAACCTGATAGACTTCTGATACGTACTGAGCATAAAAGATGTACTCACAACTTCCGGCAAACCTACCATCTGCATGTAATATTCTTGCGTTAAAATACTTAGCCAATGTCAATTTCGTTATCCTATCTTTATGATATGTATTATTTCCTTGTGGAAACAAGCACTGGGAAGCATTTTGCTTCGTTTGAGGGATCTGTAAGCAATTTTACAGGATTATTGCCTTCAGCTGGAGCAATATTTAAGATATTATCCAAATATTGATCTAGCATTTCTTGACCAAGATCAATTGGCATAAGACAAGTGTCGTGAATTATACAATGCCGTTGTCCATCATAGAGCTCATCATCATTACCATCTGCAGTTGTGTCACCAGTTTCTGTATTTGAATCACTCTCTTTATCTTCTACATCATTATTTTCTTCCCTACAAAATGCATTCAGCCACTCCTCGTTAAATTTTACATCTTTATAATGAATGTTACTTTTTCTCAAAAAAAGCAAGGCTTGTCTTACATGCATGGTATCAACAAATTTATACTCATAATGTCCTTTATATGTTAGCTTACGTTTCAATTTGACACGTAACAGAGATCCATCATCTGAGTGAGGAAGCAAGTTAGTGGTTTGAACTACGTTGGCTGGAACACATGTTACTGGTCCATGTACACCATTTTGTCCACCTTTGGGTAATGCTAAGACTTTCATGAATGGAATCTGAAGTGCTATTAGATGTTGTTCTAAATTGTTTAGACAAGCTAATTCTGTGGGAATTGTATCTATTGTCAAATTGTTAACATTACATTGAGCTGGTACTTCACCTTTTTTAAGTTTATAATGGCAAGTGAAGCATATCCACGGGTGTCCCATAGCGGTCTCCAAAAGTTGACAAGGTGGTGCACAGTGATCATTACATTTGTGAACAAAATCATAGCTGATGCATTTGTCTGCATTAAGCAATATTTTTTTGTTCTTTCTATAAGCATCTCTCTTACAATGCAAAACCTGACGTTCAAACAGTAATCTATGGCAAACAACACACACAAAATCTGGGCCATTTCTAACATGGGATGTAAACTGCTCCATCACAAAGTCAAAGTCCTTCGACTTCTCTTTTTTCGTTTGCCTCTTTAATGTAATACCTTTAATGACACTTGCCTTGAATTTAGGATTGTCATGGTATTTCACTTTACTGCTCATTTTAACCTTCTCACGGTGCATCTCATCTACTTTGTATTTAGTCTTACTCAATAGTTTCTTTCTATCTTTATGCAAATCATCTACTTTGTATTTAGTCTTACTCAATAGTTTCTTTCTATCTTTATGCAAATCATCTACTTTGTATTTAGTCTTACTCAATAGTTTCTTTTTATCTTTATGCAAATCATCTACTTTGTATTTAGTCTTACTCAATAGTTTCATTTTATCTTTATGCAAATCATCTACTTTGTATTTAGTCTTACTCAATAGTTTCTTTTTCTCTTTATGAACGTCATCTACTTTGTATTTAGTCTTACTCAATAGTTTCATATTCTCTTTATGACGAGTATCCAGTTTGTATTTACTCTTACTTTGTTGTTTAATTTCTTCCATGTGCATAATATATTTTTTCTTGGAAACACTTTTAGTACTTTGTTGATACAATGCATTAGCCTCATAATGCATTTTCACAAGGAAACTGTTTTTCTTCTTTAAATACTTTGAGGGAGATAAACTATATGGCTGTTCTTTAACATTCTCCTTTACATGTGAGACTGCAGATGTATCTTGATGTTTTCTTCTACACATGTACGGTGTGTCTGGTACAATCTTTTCTTGACAAACATTCAAGCAATTATGGTCAGGATGAACAATATGATCAGAATCAACAACAGTTGTACAGCAGGTGTCATTCTGCAATGTTTCCAATGGACTACATGGTTTTGTCTTCTGTGATCTAGTTCTGTACCCTTTGTCAAATGAAATATTGTTTTTGCATAAGCCATAACACGGTTGCAGTCCAGGTCGATGAACACAAACTACATTTTCATAATGGTTGCCAGCAAGATTTTCTAAATATATGCAATGTTTGGAGACAAGGTTGCTGGTGCAACTATATTTCAGCCACCTTCCATCAAGAAATGTAAATATGTTTACTCCTAATGTATCTGCTGCTGCTTGTATTTCAACTTCCGTAGCCCAGGTCTTAACTTTTCGCATTTGAGTAATAGTTAAGTACTGTGACACTGAAGTATACACGCTCCTCAAATTATTCACATAGTGGTCAGCATTCATTTCCAACTGTCTAACAATAGCTCGTCGAACTGTGAGATGATTATTTTGTGTTCCACTTACAGCTTGAGAGACAGCTCGAAAGAAACAATTACCATCAGCCAATATGCTTTCATTTTTGCATGGGACTCCTAATAGACCAACACGTGTAGGTTCCGCTGTGTGTGTTTTTTCATGTTGTATTCTTAAACGTGTGCACAAAGCTTGTGACACACGTTCACAAATTGGTGTAAAGTCCAGATTGTTATTTTCAACTTCACTAACAAATTCAACATCCGAGTTAACTTCGGAAACATGTGTTTTATCAAAATCAATCTCAGCAGCAATATTCTCATCAGACTTTGTACCACTCGGTGTTACTTTTAAACGCTTGTTACTTCTACTAATGTTGATGTTCAGTTCATCTTCAAGTATCACCAAATCCAAATCCGGAGTTACAAATGTTTTAGAATCTTGACACAACACTGTTGGTTTTGCAACAAGACTACTCACATGGGGAAGTTCTGGTACATGTGAAGAACCCAACCCAAGCTCATGAGTTGCTAAGCCTATGACAGAATTTATTTGCATCTCTGATGTACTTACGGGCAGACTGTTGGGTTTTGCAGGACTCTCAGTGACACAAACGCCACTTATTTCAAAAGGCTTTCGATGACTACCAAACCCTTCAGACAGATGGCAAATGTGCTCGTATACATCGTCCATTGAAGCGAAATACAGAACAACACTCTTTCCCTTTCCATCAACCATGCCACTAGCATTGCGTGCATGTGAGTCAACCACTGCATACTGTCCATTTCCCTTAATGATTGAGCACGTATTGCCACACAGCGTCAGAAGACATGTGGTGTATTTGGAGAAGATCTGCACCAGTCCACTATGAAGTGTGACGATGGTATGATTTTCAATCAGTTCACCTTCAACCACATTTGCATATCCTGACACAAAGTCGTTAGCATAACTAAATTGAAAATGATGTCCATCAATAAGTCTCTGCTTAGGCAAGTCATTGACACACAACAAAGCAGACGTTCCGCTGATCGCCTCGCTTTCTCTCAAACTTGTGTACAACTGGTCACCTAAAAGCAACACCGAGTCCAGATCTGTTGTCTGCCATGAGAAGACACTCTCTCTACTATGTTTTGCTAAACTTACCAACGCAATTGCCATGCACTGAACTCCTCCAAATGTAAATATCTTATCCCCCTGGTGAAATGATCCCATTACAGTGTTACCAAGCCTGACAGAACTGCCTGCCTCAACATCAGTTGCAACATTCATGTCACCACTGTTGTCAAGATCACAACTGACAGAATGTTTGTCTACACTCTCTGTAAACCCAGTAGCACACTCCATGCCATTAGGATTAGAACCAGTCTGACCTTTGATGTTTGTTTGTGTGCAGCCCTTAAGGTGGTCACTCTCTCTCACATCCACTTGCAGAGCCCTGGAAGGTGATGTTGGCGTTGAGGAGAGTTCCACAGCCTGGGGGATCGGCACCTTATGGATCATAAAGAGACAAAGAACATTTAAAAACATGTACTTGCTTCAAAACTGATTGCAGTGTAATTGAACTGCATTTTGACTAACATCTTCTATTAGCTCATTTCAACGTAGCTCATTTCAATATAAGTATGAAGAACACCCACCTCTGCATTCACATCCACTGGCAGTGATGTTGGCGTTGAGGACAGTTCCACAGCCTGGTCCTGGGGGATCGGCACCTTATGGATCATAAAGAGAAAAAGAACATTTAAAAACATGTACCGGTACTTGCTTAAAAACTGATTTCAGTGTAATCTAACTGCATTTTCACTAACATGTTCTGTTACATCATGTAATTTTGTAGCTGATTGTGTAGCCACGTGTATAGCGTTAACATGGTAGCATGTAATGGTCAAAGGAGACACGTGTTTAAAAAGTATGAAGAACACCCACCTCTGCATTCACATCCACTGGCAGTGATGTTGGCGTTGAGGACAGTTCCACAGCCTGGTCCTGGGGGATCGGCACCTTATGGATCATAAAGGGACAAAGAACATTTAAAAACATGTACTTGCTTAAAAACTGATTTCAGTGTAATTGAACTGCATTTTGACTGACATCTTCTGTTACATCATTTCAATATAAGTATGAAGAACACCCACATCTGCATTCACATCCACTGGCAGTGATGTTGGCATTGAGGACAGTTCCACAGCCTGGTCCTGGGGAATCGGCACCTTATGGATCATAAAGAGAAAAAGAACATTTAAAAACATGTACCGGTACTTGCTTAAAAACTGATTTCAGTGTAATCTAACTGCATTTTCACTAACATGTTCTGTTACATCATGTAATTTTGTAGCTGATTGTGTAGCCACGTGTATAGCGTTAACATGGTAGCATGTAATGGTCAAAGGAGACACATGTTTAAAAAGTATGAAGAACACTCACCTCTGCATTCACATCCACTGGCAGTGATGTTGGCGTTGAGGACAGTTCCACAGCCTGGTCCTGGGGGATCGGCACCTTATGGATCATAAAGGGAAAAAGAACATTTAAAAGCATGTACTTGCTTAAAAACTGATTTCAGTGTAATTGAACTGCATTTTCAATAACATGTTCTATTAGCTCATTTCAATATAAGTATGAAGAACACCCACCTCTGCATTCACAGCCACCGTCTCTGATGGCTCCACAGGGATGTTTGCAACACTAGGTATGTCCACCTACAAAATAATGCCACAGTTAACTTTCAGCACATTTTTTTCCACAGTGCAATGTACAAATGCAGAAATGTCTTTACTTGCATACACTGCATAAAATTCAATTTCACAACAGACAGATATGGTATACACAAAAACACACCTGCTGCTCTGTCACCGTCTTGCCTGAAACTGCCTTGTGGAGAAGTCCCATGCGTCGTTCCTAAATTGAGATAAACAAACATTTGTAAGCACAACTTGCAACATTTTCGTATGGAAAATAATCATTTCTGACTTTTAAAATGATATAGACAGACAGAGGACATGTAGTTGCAAGTTACCTTTCTGCATTGTGAAACAACTGGTGGGCATGCGGCTGGGCTTGGAAGATGCGATGGCACAACAGCATCCATGGCATCCAAGATGGCACTGCTGAACCTCCAGAGACGTACAGAACATTCTTTGACAACCTGAAATATACAGCAGAAGAAATATTATGGACACCTTGCTACACAAACGCTATCCATACTATTATGATCATAAATATTTCCGTGTTTTTCAGCAAATAAATGAAACCTCACAAACCTGCTGATGAACAATCCTCCTCTTGGGTGGATCGCAAGACTGCTCTGGTTTCCCCAAATGATGTCTCTGTAATGACAAAAGCATTCCTCATATTAAACACGTGTCTCTTTTGACCATTACATGCTACCATGTTCACGCTATACACGTGTCTGCACAATCAGCTACAAAATTACAGTCTGCAATCATTTACCTTCTTGCCACATCCAGCAAATGTCCACTCAGAAGGGTCTGGTCGGCGTGGCACGTGGCGGACCTCTCCCTTCACGACCACCTTTGGCGAGATCCTGCGAGCAGGAGGCGATGTCTTTGGAGAAACATCTGGCTTCTTGGTAGAAACAGGATCCAGCACCTTCCTCAGCAGGTGGTCATGTGCAGCCGAAAAGAACGCCTTTGCCAAGATGGGCATCCCGTCAGAGTCACTCAAATGCACCTACAAAGCAATAACAGAGAAATGACTTAACACATAACCTACGAATCAATATAAATCTGCCATGAATTGATTGCTATAATCTATAAACAACAATACATCACACTTCTGCACATGTCAACCTCTTTTACTTACGCTGTCTTTGTACCACAGCTGGAGGTCGTCCATAGGAAACTGCTCAGCAACAGACCAGTACCGGACACCTTAATATGAGAAGAAAAAGCCAGAGTTACAAAAAGGCCGAAATGATTTTCAACAGTCTTTTTTGACAGAAAACAAGATGTAGACAAAACAATTATGCAGTGCACAGATGTGATCTCTTTTCTGATATTTCTACCATTATAACTTTTTGGAAGACATGACCTTGACATTGATTCCATTTACTAACAAAATATGATTGTAATGGAATATATGAATCGTGATTTATGCAAATCAAACAAACAAAATAAATTATAGAAAATCTAAATGGCATGGCATATGTCAACTCGTAAACATGTAACTTTTCATAAGTGACATTTCATGAAACACACCTGCAGATACAGCCTTAATACGGTACTGATTTCGCAGGTGCTCCTGCACATCCACCGGTACGTTGAGCCTTGGAGGAAAATCCACCACCACCACCTAAAAATAAACAATAGATGTTCATAAGTTATTTTATCCAAACACTATACCCAACCTCACAACTTATACACAAACATCATTTCTAGTAGAAAAGATATCTTACCTCATCCCATTTCTCGCAAACACTACCAAGGAGCAGGGCGAACTCTTCACCAGCCTCGATGACGGTTCTACTGGAAGTGAGGTTGTTGGATGGGGCCAAAACACAGACAACATCAGGAGTACGATCCAACGCAGCATTCAGCACCTCAGCCCGCAAGTCCTTTGCAGCAGCCCCCGGCGTCGACATCACACCATAAGAAAATGCTGCTGGCATCGCCACAAAACCATCTGCAATGCCTCGCAGATGCGAGTCGCCTACAAGAAGGACAAACTAAACACAAAATGGCATTTTTAGAATGACAAACAAATAATCTTACAGAAATCCACAACGTTCTTGATAATTTGTCAACGCAAATATACCTTATTGTCTGGAGAGTGCTCTATAAAGACCAACTTGTGTTGCTTCCCGGTCACGGTGGAAGTTGGCCACTTCTTCGCTGGATTGCGAAATCCCGTTCCATCAACTATTGAATAGACAAGGGAAAAAAAAGAAACACTATGAAACATAATACTACATAATCCATTTAAACACAACAGTGCACATTCCAGACATGTAAAAAGAAAATACAGCTTACACATAGAACAGCAATTAAGAAAAGCAGTTGCCAACATACCAGAAGAAACGGAGGGTCTTTGAGGGTTCATTTCCAAGGGACGACGCCTCTCTGCAATCTTCTTGGCTGCCTGAGATCGGCGGTAAGATCGTCCACGAGGCATCTGAAAGTATATTAGTTCATTGATTAGTCATGACATCACAAGATGTTGCTGTTCAGCATTACAAAATGCCACAGTTTCCTTTTTCCCCACTGTGCTGTCCAGCACAAGCATCAGTGAGTAAACTGTACTTGTAAACTGTGATAACAAACTCTTCTGTAGACATACACACGGGATGGATGGTCACAGCTTGTATATAATACCTATGCAAATCATGGTTGGTACTCTGTGTGTGCATGCATGCAAATTAGGTGACAGAACCATGTCTAAACATGTGCTTTTATGCAGGCAAAGTTCAAAAAAAAGTTCAGCCAACCCCTGGTTAAGCTGTGATATTAAATACACACACCCTGTGCTGTGGAGGAGAGGACATGGAACTGTAGACTACATTCTAGCTACAGTATACACTGTATATGGTTCAACTTATTTATTTTCTTCCAAGATGGAAAGAGAGAGAGCCACACACACACACACCAGAAGGAAGTGACGCCACAGCTGTCCACTGCTTACTGCCTGGTTCTCTTGTGTTAACGCAATAATATCGCGTTAAATTGCCCAACACACGTTATTTTACTTGTGGTACTTTGTTTTTAAGTACATAGGCTAATGTGGGCCGTAGCCTACGCAAAAAAACAGTCAACGTTCTCTAACATCAGTAACCATCTGCTCCCAGTAATACATCAACATCCCACGTGGCGTGAGGCCTTCACTGACCTCCATCAATGCAAGAACCAATCTTAGATAACATCGTACAACACTTTCTGTAAACACCATAACACCTAACATAACAGGTTAACATTATATGTCACTCACTCCGTTACACTATTAAAAACATCTTAGCTAACCAGACTGTTATACAAATGTTACTTCATAACAAAGTTCTCGTGAACTGCAACCTCCGTCGACACCAGAAGGCAACGCTGCTCCAGACTTGATGCAAAGTTACTAACATCACAGAACTGAAACAAGAAAACTCACCTTGTCAGAGAAATAAAGTCGTTTGGAGATCAACCTTCGTAGAGTCCTTTCGGGTCTTGAAGATGTGATCCAGTGGTCTTCTGATAACAGAAAACTAGAAGTTTCGACCTTCTAGTCGAAACTAAAAAGCGATTCGTGCATGGAATATACTGGAATTTATCCTGTGAAAATAAGCGGGCGTGTCAATGACGTAGCGTTATTCTGCCAATCACGTCTTGGCTATACCCACAAGGGGCGTTGCCAACAAAATGCTCGCAGCTCCCGGAGTCGACATACACAGAAATAAGTTTTCGTTTCAAAACGGAGTTGTAACACAAAGACGATCTCAGGGTGTTTCAGCATTGTTTGAGAAATTATCTCAGTCCCGAATACAACGCCTGAAAACAAATATCACGTGACTCTTCACGTATACTGGCCATGTGGATGGATGCAGACGTAAACAGGAAGTAGAATGGCTGGAATACGCATGCGCATGGACTCTATGAATAAATCCAGACGTTTGAACGAAACGTTTTTCACATTAATATATAACAGATATGACAGATGTATTAACAGCTGTTTACAATACCTCTAACAATATCTATCATCAATTAGGACCAACAGAAGAAAAAAAAAACATAACACCATTACGGATGTAATATATCTTTGGCCACCAGCAGCGCTGTGGTCCCGTTTTGCGGATGAACGCCTTTCTTCGGACACAGACCGGATGTTTTGGAGCGATTAGCTGTGTGCACGCTACGGTAGGTAACGTTAAGTCGTCATTAAGATGAATAACAATGAATTAAAATGTCATTATAATTAGTCTCGGCGCTGTCTGACATTCACGTGAAAGCTATGAAGATAAAGTTCGTCGTGTTTCTTCAGTTTTATTGTTCATAGGGGTTCATTCATGTCCGACATTGTTGTGTTTTTGCGGACGAAAGTATCATCACGTTAACACGAACGTGCTTTTAAATATGATTTAACGTTTACTGCTGTACGTAGCTGAATCTAATAGAGGTTGACCAGCGGACCGTTAACGTGAGATATAACGTTACTCTGGACGTTACTTTACGCACACGTAACGAAAGAACAAACACGCACGTCTCCGTTGTATCACGTGACGTATCGGCATTAATGCATGTAGTTCATAGTTATGTACATTAACTGCTCCACGTGTGTTTGACAGCATTAGTTACTAGTTTAAGGACCGATTAAGGATATCAGACAAAATATACTCAACTGATAAATGATGTGTTATTACAGATTAAACTACCAGCAGTATATAATGTCATTAAAGTGATGAACACATGCTTTTTTGTACTTTTACTTAAGTCAGACCTTGAGTAAGTAAGATTTGAATGCAGGAACTTTACTGAAAGAGTATTTACACCATGTGGTGGTATTAATACATATTTCTTTACTGAAGTACAAGATGTGTAGACTTTCTCCATCACTGTTAAAATAATGTTTATTACATTATACAAGAAGTGCAAGAAGATATTAATTTAATGACGTTCTAATTCTCGTCTGTTTGCATCTCAGTGACCTGAAGATTTAAAATCAGTTACAGTTCAGCCGCTTTGCTGAACGGTTAATCGTGTATTCTATTCAGTATATATGATATGTTTTTTGTTTATGTTTAACAGCTGTTTCTGCATCATCAAACAGCCAGACAACAACAGGCTCCGGGAACAGAAAGAGGTTTTTCACCAAAAACGTTCTGCCGTCAACCAACAAGCATGGGACCATGGCTTCTTATCCCACATGAAGCATGACTTGAACCGTTCTGTCTCATGTTTAGGTGTTCTGCTTGTTGTCCTCGTGACTATGAATTGATACCAGTCATGATGAGGGTACGTATCACTCTTTGTTTTCTTATATGGATAAAAAGAAACAATATGCATGTATGAAACATTTAAAACATTTAAAAACATCTGTCATAGTCACTGTGCTCATATCTGTTATAAACCGTTGATTATGTTTTGTGATCCTTCTCTCCTTGCAGCCGCCGCTGTAACTGTAAGGAGAGCAGTGCCTGTTCCTCAGGAGCTCACGTGTCTGCTGCCAGAAGGAGCGGCTCGTCCAGCAACAGAGGCGACTGTCAGTCCCTGGTGTGTGTTATTTGACCTGTATTTGCATCTTCAAAATATACTATATGTAGTGATCATCAAAACTGTTGTTAATTCTATACAGTTACTGCTGCACTGTATTCAGACAATAGGTAGACAGCACTCCAGTGTCCAGCTTGCTGAGTTTCACAGACTACAGTGTAGATGTCATGTTACATGCTTGCTTCATCCTACTGTCAATAATAATGATAACATGTTTAATATTCTCGATAGTGTCAGAGGCACCCCTGATTTCTCCTGAGACGTCTGCAGAGCCCGCTCAACTCTCACCTGCACAGAGAGATCAAAGTTAGTATTAGAAGGTTTTTCATGTCAAAAGATTAAATCAAGACGCAACCAAAATCGTACTAATTTGCTCCATTTATTCTTGTCTGACTAGGTGAGCAATCACCCAGGACGTTAGCTGTCCCCACCCGTCCTCCTCCACAGCTCCCTGGCTACGACCATGAAGTCAGCCAGTGGACGTGTTCACAGCAGCAGAGGATCTGGATGAAGACAGAGCTGGAATCCACGGGTCTCTGGCCAGGCTGCTTTCCTGTGCACAACCTCATGAAGATGGTATCATTGTGCCGTCTCCCTCCCCACCTACAATATGATTTTATTGGTTCAGAGTGGCAAATCGGCTCAATAGCGCCCCCTACAAAATTTCGACGAAGCAGCCCTCGCAGTATGTTTGACCTAGATGTATGACATTTGGTAGGAACATGTATCACATATCGACTTCAATAAAAGTCTCTTGGGGCCATGCTCTAAACCCAACCGGAAGTCAGCCATTTTGCATTTCTTATGAATTTCTAGTGTCGTTTCTGTCATTTCCAGGCGCTGCACTTTAACGAACTCCTCCTAGGGAATTAATCAGATCAACTTCAAATTTGGTCGGTACAGTCTGAAGACCTTTGTGATGAAAAGTTACTCAAAGCTTGTTGTTTCGTGAAAAGCTGTTGCCGTGGCGACGCATTCTTCACCGTGAAATATTAAGGTGTTTTGAGGGGCTAAAAATGCTCAAAACATAAGCAAACTTGGCAAGTAGATTACAAGGCCGAAATGTAGTTATAGAATATGATTTTATTGGTTCACAGTGGCAAATCGGCGCAATAGCGCCCCCTACAAAATTTCAACGAAGCAGCCCTCGCAGTACGTTTCACCTAGATGTATGAAATTTGGTAGGAACATGTATCGCATGTGGACTTAAATAAAAGTATATTGGGGCCATGCTCCGAACCTGCATGCGGTGTCTGACGGTCACAGAACCGAACGGCAGCATCAACCGGAGTCCTCGCGCCGTCCGACGGTCGCGGACGTTCTCGGCCGCGCAGGCCGGAGTCCCGCCGGCACCCCGACGCGCGTATTGCGAGGGCCCGCCCATCGCTGCTCGCAGCTTTAATTATTATTCTTCTTCTTATTATTATTATTTTAAGTGTTTCGTCGCAGAAAGGAGGTGCTTGGGATATTGGGAATTTTGTGAAATTTGGCACGCAAGCCAGAATTTGCGAAAATTGCAGTCTGATTGGGGTGTCCAGCTGCGGTATGAAATATTGGCTCGCTAGCGCCCCCTATTGAGTAGCCCCAACATCAGGTTTCACCCAGCTGTATGAAATTTGGTAGGTATGTGGAACGTGATGAGACGCACAAAAAATCCTCTTGGAAGTTTTCTCTAAACCAAACAGGAAGTCGGCCATTTTTACGTTTATGCCGTATTTTGACCGTTTCAAGGCGTCATACTTTAACGAACTCCTCCCAGAGATTTGACCCGATTGACTTCAGATTCGGCTAGTCTGCTCTTGAGACCTTGGCAGTGAAAAGTTACTCAAAGATCAAAAAGTTATCGAACTATGTGGCCGTGGCGTGGCGTCAAAGAAACACCATTCGCCACGAAACAGGAAGTTGTTGTAACTCGGCCGTACATTGTCGAATCTGCTCCAAATCTCTCATATGTCATAACATCCCGACCCGGAACACATCCATATGATAATTTAGAATCATAGTGATAGCGCCACCTAGTGGCAACCGGAAGTTGTACGCTGTGTACTTTGACATCCTGCTCCTCACAGATTAATCAGATCCCTCTCAAATGTTGTCAGAAAAGCCTTAACACCTTGATAATGCTTCATTGTGAAGATTGTAAGAAGTTACTGAAGGGCGGCGACGTGGCGGCTCGGCGAATTTCGATCCTTCGCCATGAACGAATAAACTGATGTAACTCGACTCCACATCATCAGATCTTTACCAGATTTCACGTGTGTGATTAGACTCCAGGCCTGAAGACATCTGCAGGCCAATTTTGAATCATAGTCATAGCGCCACCTACTGGTAACAGGAAGTTAAAGTCTTTCTACTTTGGCTTGTTTCTCTTAGTAGGTAAATCAAATCAATATCAAATTTGTTCCACACAAATACAAGAAGTTCATAATGCCAGATCATGAAGCTTTTGATGTTTCGTCGATCGCCGTTGCCGTGGCGATGCAGTTTTCGCCGTTAACAACGAAGGTCATTTTGAGAGGCTAAAAATGCTCGAAACATAAGCAAACTTGGCAAGTAGATTACAAGGCCGAAATGTAGTTATAGAATATGATTTTATTGGTTCAGAGTGGCAAATCGGCTCAATAGCGCCCCCTACAAAATTTCGACGAAGCAGCCCTCGCAGTATGTTTGACCTAGATGTATGAAGTTTGGTAGGAACATGTATCACACATGGACTTACATAAAAGTCTCTTGGGGCCATGCTCTAAACCCAACCGGAAGTCAGCCATTTTGCATTGTTTATGAATTTCTAGTGTCGTTTCTGTCATTTCCAGGCGCTGCACTTTAACGAACTCCTCCTAGGGAATTAATCAGATCAACTTCAAATTTGGTCGGTACAGTCTAAAGACCTTTGTGATGAAAAGTTACTCAAAGCTAGTTGTTTCGTGAAAAGCTGTTGCCGTGGCGACGGAATTTCGATCCTTCGCCAATGAACGAATAAACTGATGTAACTCGACTCCACATCATCAGATCTTTACCAGATTTCACATGTTTGATTAGACTCCAGGCCTGAAGACATCCGCAGGCCAATTTTGAATCATAGTCATAGCGCCACCTACTGGTAACAGGAAGTTAAAGTCTTTATACTTTGGCTTGTTTCTCTTAGTAGGTAAATCAAATCAATATCATATTTGTTCCACACAAATACAAGAAGTTCATAATGCCAGATCATGAAGCCTTTGATGTTTCATAGAACGCCGTTGCCGTGGCAATGCAGTCTTCGCCGTTAACAACGAAGGTCATTTTGAGAGGCTACAAATGCTCGAAACATAAGCATACTTGGCAAGCAGATTACAAACCCGAAATGTAGTTATAGAATATGATTTTATTGGTTCAGAGTGGCAAATCGGCTCAATAGCGCCCCCTACAAAATTTCAACGAAGCAGCCCTCGCAGTACGTTTCACCTAGATGTATGAAATTTGGTAGGAACATGTATCACATGTGGACTTAAATAAAAGTATATTGGGGCCATGCTCTAAACCTGCATGCAGTGTCTGACGGTCACAGAACCGAACGGCAGCATCAACCAGAGTCCTCGCGCCGTCCGACGGTCGCGGACGTTCTCGGCCGCGCAGGCCGGAGTCCCGCCGGCACCCCGACGCGCATATTGCGAGGGCCCGCCCATCGCTGCTCGCAGCTTTAATTATTCTTATTCTTATTATTTTAAGTGTTTCATGGCAAAAAGGAGGTGCTTGGGATATTGGGAATTTTGTGAAATTTGGCACGTAAGCCAGAATTTGCGAAAATTGCAGTCTGATTGGGGTGTCCAGCTGCGGTATGAAATATTGGCTCGCTAGCGCCCCCTATTGAGTAGCCCCAACATCGGGTTTCACCTAGCTGTATGAAATTTGGTAGGTTTGTGGAACGTGATGAGACGCACAAAAAATCCTCTTGGAAGTTTTCTCTAAACCAAACAGGAAGTCGGCCATTTTTACGTTTATGACGTTTTTTGACCGTTTCAAGGCGTCATACTTTAACGAACTCCTCCCAGAGATTTGACCCGATTGATTTCAGATTGGGCTAGTATGCTCTTGAGACCTTGGCAGTGAAAAGTTACTCAAAGATCAAAAAGTTATCGAACTATGTGGCCGTGGCGTGGCGTCAAAGAAACACCATTCGCCACGAAACAGGAAGTTGTTGTAACTCGGCCGTACATTGTCGAATCTGCTCCAAATCTCTCATATGTCATAACATCCCGACTCGGAACACATCTATATGATAATTTAGAATCACAGTGATAGCGCCACCTAGTGGCAACCGGAAGTTATACGCTGTGTACTGTGACATCCTGCTCCTCACAGATTAATCAGATCCCTCTCAAATGTTGTCAGAAAAGCCTTAAGACCTTGATAATGCTTCATTGTGAAGATTGTAAGACGTTACTGAAGGGCGGCGACGTGGCGGCTCGGCGAATTTCGATCCTTCGCCATGAACGAATAAACTGATGTAACTCGACTCCACATCATCAGATCTTTACCAGATTTCACATGCTTGATTAGACTCCAGGCCTGAAGACATCCGCAGGCCAATTTTGAATCATAGTCATAGCGCCACCTACTGGTAACAGGAAGTTAAAGTCTTTATACTTTGGCTTGTTTCTCTTAGTAGGTAAATCAAATCAATATCAAATTTGTTCCACACAAATAGAAAAAGTTCATAATGCCAGATCATGAAGCTTTTGATGTTTCGTCGAACGCCGTTGCCGTGGCGATGCAGTCTTCGCCGTTAACAACGAAGGTCATTTTGAGAGGCTAAAAATGCTCGAAACATAAGCATACTTGGCAAGCAGATTACAAGCCCGAAATGTAGTTATAGAATATGATTTTATTGGTTCAGAGTGGCAAATCGGCTCAATAGCGCCCCCTACAACATTTCGACGAAGCAGCCCTCGCAGTATGTTTGACCTAGATGTATGACATTTGGTAAGAACATGTATCACATATGGACTTCAATAAAAGTCTCTTGGGGCCATGCTCTAAACCCAACCGGAAGTCAGCCATTTTGAATTTTTTATGAATTTCTAGTGTCGTTTTTGTCAAATCCAGGCGCTGCACTTTAACGAACTCCTCCTAGGGAATTAATCAGATCAACTTCAAATTTGGTCGGTACAGTCTAAAGACCTTTGTGATGAAAAGTTACTCAAAGCTTGTTGTTTCGTGAAAAGCTGTTGCCGTGGCGACGCATTCTTCACCATGAAATATTAAGGTGTTTTTGAGGTGCTAAAAATGCTCAAAACATAAGCAAACTTGGCATACACATTTAAAGCCCGAAATGTAGTTATATAATATGATTTTATTGGTTCAGAGTGGCAAATCGGCTCAATAGCGCCCCCTACAAAATTTCAACGAAGCAGCCCTCGCAGTACGTTTCACCTAGATGTATGAAATTTGGTAGGAACATGTATCGCATGTGGACTTAAATAAAAGTATATTGGGGCCATGCTCTAAACCTGCATGCAGTGTCTCACGGTCACAGAAGTGAATGGCAGCATCAACCAGAGTCCTCGCGCCGTTCGACGGTCGCGGACGTTCTCGGCCGCGCAGGCCGGAGTCCCGCCGGCACCCCGACGCGCGTATTGCGAGGGCCCGCCCATCGCTGCTCGCAGCTTTAATTATTATTATTATTATTATTATTATTTTACAAGTTTCATGGCAAAAAGGAGGTGCTTGGGATATTGGGAATGTTGTGAAATTTGGCACGCAAGCCAGAATTTGCGAAAATTGCAGTCTGATTGGGGTGTCCAGCTGCGGTATGAAATATTGGCTCGCTAGCGCCCCCTATTGAGTAGCCCCAACATCAGGTTTCACCCAGCTGTATGAAATTTGGTAGGTATGTGGAACGTGATGAGACGCACAAAAAATCCTCTTGGAAGTTTTCTCTAAACCAAACAGGAAGTCGGCCATTTTTACTTTTATGACGTTTTTTGACCGTTTCAAGGCGTCATACTTTAACGAACTCCTCCCAGAGATTTGACCCGATTGACTTCAGATTCGGCTAGTCTGCTCTTGAGACCTTGGCAGTGAAAAGGTACTCAAAGATCAAAAAGTTATCGAACTATGTGGCCGTGGCGTGGCGTCAAAGAAACACCATTCGCCACGAAACAGGAAGTTGTTGTAACTCGGCCGTACATTGTCGAATCTGCTCCAAATCTCTCATATGTCATAACATCCCCACCCGGAACACATGTATATGATAATTTGGAATCATAGTGATAGCGCCACCTAGTGGCAACCGGAAGTTGTACGCTGTGTACTTTGACATCCTGCTCCTCACAGATTAATCAGATCCCTCTCAAATGTTGTCAAACAAGCCTTACCACCTTGATAATGCTTCATTGTGAAGATTGTAATAAGTTACTGAAGGGCGGCGACGTGGCGGCTCTGCGAATTTCGATCCTTCGCCATGAACGAATAAACTGATGGAACTCGACTCCACATCATCAGATCTTTACCAGATTTCACGTGCTTGATTAGACTCCAGGCCTGAAGCCATCTGCAGGCCAATTTTGAATCATAGTCATAGCGCCACCTACTGGTAACAGGAAGTTAAAGTCTTTATACTTTGGCTTGTTTCTCTTAGTCGGTAAATCAAATCAATATCAAATTTGTTCCACACATATACAAGAAGTTCGTAATGCCAGATCATGAAGCTTTTGATGTTTCGTCGAACGCCGTTGCCGTGGCGATGCAGTCTTCGCCGTTAACAACGAAGGTCATTTTGAGAGGCTAAAAATGCTCGAAACATAAGCAAACTTGGCAAGTAGATTACAAGGCCGAAATGTAGTTATAGAATATGATTTTATTGGTTCAGAGTGGCAAATCGGCTCAATAGCGCCCCCTACAAAATTTCGACGAAGCAGCCCTCGCAGTATGTTTGACCTAGATGTATGAAATGTGGTAGGAACATGTATCACATATGGACTTCAATAAAAGTCTCTTGGGGCCATGCTCTAAACCCAACCGGAAGTCAGCCATTTTGAATTTTATATGAATTTCTAGTGTCGTTTCTGTCATTTCCAGGTGCTGCACTTTAACGAACTCCTCCTAGTGAATTAATCAGATCAACTTCAAATTTGGTCGGTACAGTCTAAAGACCTTTGTGATGAAAAGTTGCGCAAAGCTTGTTGTTTCGTGAAAAGCTATTGCCGTGGCGACGCATTCTTCACCATGAAATATTAAGGTGTTTTGAGGGGCTAAAAATGCTCAAAACATAAGCATACTTGGCAAGCAGATTACAAGCCCGAAATGTAGTTATAGAATATGATTTTATTGGTTCAGAGTGGCAAATCGGCTCAATAGCGCCCCCTACAAAATTTCGACCAAGCAGCCCTTGCAGTACGTTTCACCTAGATGTATGAAATTTGGTAGGTACATGTATCACATGTGGACTTAAATAAAAGTATATTGGGGCCATGCTCTAAACCTGCATGCAGTGTCTGACGGTCACAGAACCGAACGGCAGCATCAACCAGAGTCCTCGCGCCGTCCGACGGTCGCGGACGTTCTCGGCCGCGCAGGCCAGAGTCCCGCCGGCACCCCGACGCGCATATTGCGAGGGCCCGCCCATCGCTGCTCGCAGCTTTAATGTTTATTATTAGGGCCCGAGCACCGACGTAGTCGGAAGCGGAGGACCTATTGTATTTCTAATTAGGGCCCGAGCACCGACGTAGTCGGAAGCGGAGGACCTATTGTATTTCTAATGTTTATTATTCTTATTATTATTTTGGCACTTTCATGGCAAAAAGGAGGTGCTTGGGATATTGGGAATTTTGTGAAATTTGGCACGTCAGCCAGAATTTGCGAAAATTGCATTCTGATTGGGGTGTCAAGCTGCGGTATGAAATATTGGCTCGCTAGCGCCCCCTATTGAGTAGCCCCAATATCAGGTTTCACCCAGCTGTATGAAATTTGGTAGGTATGTGGAACGTGATGAGACGCACAAAAAATCCTCTTGGAAGTTTTCTCTGAACCAAACAGGAAGTCGGCCATTTTTACTTTTATGACGTTTTTTGACCGTTTCAAGGCGTCATACTTTGACGAACTCCTCCCAGAGATTTGACCCGATTGACTTCAGATTTGGCTCGTCTGCTCTTGAGACCTTGGCAGTGAAAAGTTACTCAAAGATCAAAAAGTTATCGAACTATGTGGCCGTGGCGTGGCGTCAAAGAAACACCATTCGCCACGAAACAGGAAGTTGTTGTAACTCGGCCGTACATTGTCGAATCTGTTCCAAATCTCTCGTATGTCATAACATCCTGACCCGGAACACATCTATATGATAATTTAGAATCATAGTGATAGCGCCACCTAGTGGCAACCGGAAGTTGTACGTTGTGTACTTTGACATCCTGCTCCTCACAGATTAATCAGATCCCTCTCAAATGTTGTCAAACAAGCCTTAAGACCTTGATAATGCTTCATTGTGAAGATTGTAAGACGTTACTGAAGGGCGGCGACGTGGCGGCTCGGCGAATTTCGATCCTTCGCCATGAACGAATAAACTGATGTAACTCGACTCCACATCATCAGATCTTTACCAGATTTCACATGCTTGATTAGACTCCAGGCCTGAAGACATCCGCAGGCCAATTTTGAATCATAGTCATAGCGCCACCTACTGGTAACAGGAAGTTAAAGTCTTTATACTTTGGCTTGTTTCTCTTAGTAGGTAAATCAAATCAACATCAAATTTGTTCCACACAAATACAAGAAGTTCATAATGCCAGATCATGAAGCTTTTGATGTTTCGTCGAACGCCGTTGCCGTGGCGATGCAGTCTTCGCCGTTAACAACGAAGGTCATTTTGACAGGCTAGAAATGCTCGAAACATAAGCAAACTTGGCAAGCAGATTACAAGCCCGAAATGTAGTTATAGAATATGATTTTATTGGTTCAGAGTGGCAAATCGGCTCAATAGCGCCCCCTACAAAATTTCGACGAAGCAGCCCTCGCAGTACGTTTGACCTAGATGTATGAAATGTGGTAGGAACATGTATCACATGTGGACTTCAATAAAAGTCTCTTGGGGCCATGCTCTAAACCTGCATGCAGTGTCTGACGGTCACAGAACCGAACGGCAGCATCAACCAGAGTCCTCGCGCCGTCCGACGGTCGCGGACATTCTCGGCCGCGCAGGCCGGAGTCCCGCCGGCACCCCGACGCGCATATTGCGAGGGCCCGCCCATCGCTGCTCGCAGCTTTAATGTTTATTATTATTCTTATTTTATAAGTTTCATGGCAAAAAGGAGGTGCTTGGGATATTGGGAATGTTGTGAAATTTGGCATGCAAGCCAGAATTTGCGAAAATTGCAGTCTGATTGGGGTGTCCAGCTGCGGTATGAAATATTGGCTCGCTAGCGCCCCCTATTGAGTAGCCCCAACATGGGGTTTCACCTAGCTGTATGAAATTTGGTAGGTTTGTGGAACGTGATGAGACGCACAAAAAATCCTCTTGGAAGTTTTCTCTAAACCAAACAGGAAGTCGGCCATTTTTACGTTTATGACGTTTTTTGACCGTTTCAAGGCGTCATACTTTAACGAACTCCTCCCAGAGATTTGACCCGATTGACTTCAGATTCGGCTCGTCTGCTCTTGAGACCTTGGCAGTGAAAAGTTACTCAAAGATCAAAAAGTTATCGAACTATGTGGCCGTGGCGTGGCGTCAAAGAAACACCATTCGCCACGAAACAGGAAGTTGTTGTAACTCGGCCGTACATTGTCTAATCTGCTCCAAATCTCTCATATGTCATAGCATCCCGACTCGGAACACATCTATATGATAATTTAGAATCATAGTGATAGCGCCACCTAGTGGCAACCGGAAGTTGTACGCTGTGTACTTTGACATCCTGCTCCTCACAGATTAATCAGATCCCTCTCAAATGTTGTCAAACAAGCCTTAAGACCTTGATAATGCTTCATTGTGAAGATTGTAAGAAGTTACTGAAGGGCGGCGACGTGGCGGCTCGGCGAATTTCGATCCTTCGCCATGAACGAATAAACTGATGTATCTCGACTCCACATCATCAGATCTTTACCAGATTTCACGTGCTTGATTAGACTCCAGGCCTGAAGACATCCGCAGGCCAATTTTGAATCATAGTCATAGCGCCACCTACTGGTAACAGGAAGTTAAAGTCTTTATACTTTGGCTTGTTTCTCTTAGTAGGTAAATCAAATCAATATCAAATTTGTTCCACACAAATACAAGAAGTTCATAATGCCAGATCATGAAGCTTTTGATGTTTCGTCGAACGCCGTTGCCGTGGCGATGCAGTCTTCGCCGTTAACAACGAAGGTCATTTTGAGAGGCTAAAAATGCTCGAAACATAAGCAAACTTGGCAAGTAGATTACAAGGCCGAAATGTAGTTGTAGAATATGATTTTATTGGTTCAGAGTGGCAAATCGGCTCAATAGCGCCCCCTACAAAAGTTCGACGAAGCAGCCCTCGCAGTATGTTTGACCTAGATGTATGAAATGTGGTAGAAACATGTATCACATATGGACGTCAATAAAGGTCTCTTGGCGCCATGCTCTAAACCCAACCGGAAGTCAGCCATTTTGCATTTCTTATGAATTTCTAGTGTCGTTTCTGTCATTTCCAGGCGCTGCACTTTGACAAACTCCTCCTAGGGAATTAATCAGATCAACTTCAAATTTGGTCGCTACAGTCTAAAGACCTTTGTGATGAAAAGTTACTCAAAGCTTGTTGTTTCGTGAAAAGCTGTTGCCGTGGCGACGCATTCTTCACCATGAAATATTAAGGTGTTTTGAGGGGCTAAAAATGCTCAAAACATAAGCAAACTTGGCAAGCAGATTACAAGGCCGAAATGTAGTTGGAGAATATGATTTTATTGGTTCAGAGTGGCAAATCGGCTCAATAGCGCCCCCTACAAAATTTCGACGAAGCAGCCCTCGCAGTACGTTTCACCTAGATGTATGAAATTTGGTAGGAACATGTATCACATGTGGACTTAAATAAAAGTATATTGCGGCCATGCTCTAAACCTGCATGCAGTGTCCGACGGTCGCAGAACCGAACGGCAGCATCAACCAGAGTCCTCGCGCCGTCCGACGGTCGCGGACGGTCTCGGCCGCGCAGGCCGGAGTCCCGCCGGCACCCCGACGCGCATATTGCGAGGGCCCGCCCATCGCTGCTCGCAGCTTTAATTATTCTTTTTATTTTATAAGTTTCATGGCAAAAAGGAGGTGCTTGGGATATTGGGAATGTTGTGAAATTTGGCACGCAAGCCAGAATTTGCGAAAATTGCAGTCTGATTGGGGTGTCCAGCTGCGGTATGAAATATTGGCTCGCTAGCGCCCCCTATTGAGTAGCCCCAACATCGGGTTTCACCTAGCTGTATGAAATTTGGTAGGTTTGTGGAACGTGATGAGACGCACAAAAAATCCTCTTGGAAGTTTTCTCTAAACCAAACAGGAAGTCGGCCATTTTTACGTTTATGACGGTTTTTGACCGTTTCAAGGCGTCATACTTTAACGAACTCCTCCCAGAGATTTGACCCGATTGACTTCAGATTCGGCTCGTCTGCTCTTGAGACCTTGGCAGTGAAAAGTTACTCAAAGATCAAAAAGTTATCGAACTATGTGGCCGTGGCGTGGCGTCAAAGAAACACCATTCGCCACGAAACAGGAAGTTGTTGTAACTCGGCCGTACATTGTCTAATCTGCTCCAAATTTCTCATATGTCATAACATCCCGACTCGGAACACATCTATATGATAATTTAGAATCATAGTGATAGCGCCACCTAGTGGCAACCGGAAGTTGTACGCTGTGTACTTTGACATCCTGCTCCTCACAGATTAATCAGATCCCTCTCAAATGTTGTCAGAAAAGCCTTAAGACCTTGATAATGCTTCATTGTGAAGATTGTAAGAAGTTACTGAAGGGCGGCGACGTGGCGGCTCGGCGAATTTCGATCCTTCGCCATGAACGAATAAACTGATGTAACTCGACTCCACATCATCAGATCTTTACCAGATTTCACATGCTTGATTAGACTCCAGGCCTGAAGACATCTGCAGGCCAATTTTGAATCATAGTCATAGCGCCACCTACTGGTAACAGGAAGTTAAAGTCTTTATACTTTGGCTTGTTTCTCTTAGTAGGTAAATCAAATCAATATCAAATTTGTTGCACACAAATACAAGAAGTTCATAATGCCAGATCATGAAGCTTTTGATGTTTCGTCTAACGCCGTTGCCGTGGCGATGCAGTCTTCGCCGTTAACAACGAAGGTCATGTTGAGAGGCTAAAAATGCTCGAAACATAAGCAAACTTGGCAAGTAGATTACAAGGCCGAAATGTAGTTGTAGAATATGATTTTATTGGTTCAGAGTGGCAAATCGGCTCAATAGCGCCCCCTACAACATTTCGACGAAGCAGCCCTCGCAGTATGTTTGACCTAGATGTATGACATTTGGTAGGAACATGTATCACATATGGACTTCAATAAAAGTCTCTTGGGGCCATGCTCTAAACCCAACCGGAAGTCAGCCATTTTGAATTTTTTATGAATTTCTAGTGTCGTTTTTGTCATTTCCAGGCGCTGCACTTTAACGAACTCCTCCTAGGGAATTAATCAGATCAACTTCAAATTTGGTCGGTACAGTCTAAAGACCTTTGTGATGAAAAGTTACTCAAAGCTTGTTGTTTCGTGAAAAGCTGTTGCCGTGGCGACGCATTCTTCACCATGAAATATTAAGGTGTTTTGAGGGGCTAAAAATGCTCAAAACATAAGCATACTTGGCAAGCAGATTACAAGCCCGAAATGTAGTTATAGAATATGATTTCATTGGTTCAGAGTGGCAAATCGGCTCAATAGCGCCCCCTACAAAATTTCAACGAAGCAGCCCTCGCAGTACGTTTCACCTAGATGTATGAAATTTGGTAGGAACATGTATCGCATGTGGACTTAAATAAAAGTATATTGGGGCCATGCTCTAAACCTGCATGCGGTGTCTGACGGTCCCAGAACCGAACGGCAGCATCAACCAGAGTCCTCGCGCCGTCCGACGGTCGCGGACGTTCTCGGCCGCGCAGGCCGGAGTCCCGCCGGCACCCCGACGCGCATATTGCGAGGGCCCGCCCATCGCTGCTCGCAGCTTTAATTATTCTTCTTATTATTATTTTACAAGTTTCATGGCAAAAAGGAGGTGCTTGGGATATTGGGAATTTTGTGAAATTTGGCACGCAAGCCAGAATTTGCGAAAATTGCAGTCTGATTGGGGTGTCCAGCTGCGGTATGAAATATTGGCTCGCTAGCGCCCCCTATTGAGTAGCCCCAACATCAGGTTTCACCCAGCTGTATGAAATTTGGTAGGTATGTGGAACGTGATGAGACGCACAAAACATCCTCTTGGAAGTTTTCTCTAAACCAAACAGGAAGTCGGCCATTTTTACTTTTATGACGTTTTTTGACCGTTTCAAGGCGTCATACTTTAACGAACTCCTCCCAGAGATTTGACCCGATTGACTTCAGATTCGGCTCGTCTGCTCTTGAGACCTTGGCAGTGAAAAGTTACTCAAAGATCAAAAAGTTATCGAACTATGTGGCCGTGGCGTGGCGTCAAAGAAACACCATTCGCCACGAAACAGGAAGTTGTTGTAACTCGGCCGTACATTGTCTAATCTGCTCCAAATTTCTCATATGTCATAACATCCCGACTCGGAACACATCTATATGATAATTTAGAATCATAGTGATAGCGCCACCTAGTGGCAACCGGAAGTTGTACGCTGTGTACTTTGACATCCTGCTCCTCACAGATTAATCAGATCCCTCTCAAATGTTGTCAAACAAGCCTTAAGACCTTGATAATGCTTCATTGTGAAGATTGTAAGAAGTTACTGAAGGGCGGCGACGTGGCGGCTCGGCGAATTTCGATCCTTCGCCATGAACGAATAAACTGATGTATCTCGACTCCACATCATCAGATCTTTACCAGATTTCACATGCTTGATTAGACTCCAGGCCTGAAGACATCCGCAGGCCAATTTTGAATCATAGTCATAGCGCCACCTACTGGTAACAGGAAGTTAAAGTCTTTATACTTTGGCTTGTTTCTCTTAGTAGGTAAATCAAATCAATATCAAATTTGTTCCACACAAATACAAGAAGTTCATAATGCCAGATCATGAAGCTTTTGATGTTTCGTCGAACGCCGTTGCCGTGGCGATGCAGTCTTCGCCGTTAACAACGAAGGTCATTTTGAGAGGCTAAAAATGCTCGAAACATAAGCAAACTTGGCAAGCAGATTACAAGGCCGAAATGTAGTTATAGAATATGATTTTATTGGTTCAGAGTGGCAAATCGGCTCAATAGCGCCCCCTACAAAATTTCGACGAAGCAGCCCTCGCAGTACGTTTGACCTAGATGTATGAAATGTGGTAGGAACATGTATCACATATGGACTTCAATAAAAGTCTCTTGGGGCCATGCTCTAAACCCAACCAGAAGTCAGCCATTTTGAATTTTATATGAATTTCTAGTGTCGTTTCTGTCATTTCCAGGTGCTGCACTTCAACGAACTCCTCCTAGGGAATTAATCAGATCAACTTCAAATTTGGTCGGTACAGTCTAAAGACCTTTGTGATGAAAATTTACTCAAAGCTTGTTGTTTCGTGAAAAGCTGTTGCCGTGGCGACGCATTCTTCACCGTGAAATATTAAGGTGTTTTGAGGGGCTAAAAATGCTCAAAACATAAGCAAACTTGGCAAGCAGATTACAAGGCCGAAATGTAGTTGGAGAATATGATTTTATTGGTTCAGAGTGGCAAATCGGCTCAATAGCGCCCCCTACAAAATTTCGACGAAGCAGCCCTCGCAGTACGTTTCACCTAGACGTATGAAATTTGGTAGGAACATGTATCACATGTGGACTTAAATAAAAGTATATTGGGGCCATGCTCTAAACCTGCATGCAGCGTCCGACGGTCGCAGAACCGAACGGCAGCGTCAACCAGAGTCCTCGCGCCGTCCGACGGTCGCGGACGGTCTCGGCCGCGCAGGCCGGAGTCCCGCCGGCACCCCGACGCGCATATTGCGAGGGCCCGCCCATCGCTGCTCGCAGCTTTAATTAGGGCCCGAGCACCGACGTAGTCGGAAGCGGAGGACCTATTGTATTTCTAATGTTTATTATTCTTCTTCTTCTTATTTTACAAGTTTCATGGCAAAAAGGAGGTGCTTGGGATATTGGGAATGTTGTGAAATTTGGCACGCAAGCCAGAATTTGCGAAAATTGCAGTCTGATTGGGGTGTCCAGCTGCGGTATGAAATATTGGCTCGCTAGCGCCCCCTATTGAGTAGCCCCAACATCAGGTTTCACCCAGCTGTATGAAATTTAGTAGGTATGTGGAACGTGATGAGACGCAGAAAAAATCCTCTTGGAAGTTTTCTCTAAACCAAACAGGAAGTCGGCCATTTTTCCTTTTATGACGTTTTTTGACCGTTTCAAGGCGTCGTACTATAACGAACTCCTCCCAGAGATTTGACCCGATTGACTTCAGATTCGGCTAGTCTGCTCTTGAGACCTTGGCAGTGAAAAGTTACTTAAAGATCAAAAAGTTATCGAACTATGTGGCCGTGGCGTGGCGTCAAAGAAACACCATTCGCCACGAAACAGGAAGTTGTTGTAACTCGGCCGTACATTGTCGAATCTGCTCCAAATCTCTCATATGTCATAACATCCTGACCCGGAACACATCTATATGATAATTTAGAATCATAGTGATAGCGCCACCTAGTGGCAACCGGAAGTTGTACGCTGTGTACTTTGACATCCTGCTCCTCACAGATTAATCAGATCCCTCTCAAATGTTGTCAAACAAGCCTTAACACCTTGATAATGCTTCATTGTGAAGATTGTAAGAAGTTACTGAAGGGCGGCGACGTGGCGGCGACGTGGCGGCTCGGCGAATTTCGATCCTTCGCCATGAACGAATAAACTGATGTATCTCGACTCCACATCATCAGATCTTTACCAGATTTCACATGCTTGATTAGACTCCAGGCCTGAAGACATCCGCAGGCCAATTTTGAATCATAGTCATAGCGCCACCTACTGGTAACAGGAAGTTAAAGTCTTTATACTTTGGCTTGTTTCTCTTAGTAGGTAAATCAAATCAATATCATATTTGTTCCACACAAATACAAGAAGTTCATAATGCCAGATCATGAAGCTTTTGATGTTTCATCGAACGCCGTTGCCGTGGCGATGCAGTCTTCGCCGTTAACAACGAAGGTCATTTTGAGAGGCTACAAATGCTCGAAACATAAGCATACTTGGCAAGCAGATTACAAGGCCGAAATGTAGTTGGAGAATATGATTTTATTGGTTCAGAGTGGCAAATCGGCTCAATAGCGCCCCCTACAAAATTTCAACGAAGCAGCCCTCGCAGTATGTTTGACCTAGATGTATCAAATGTGGTAGGAACATGTATCACATATGGACTTCAATAAAAGTCTCTTGGGACCATGCTCTAAACCAAACCGGAAGTCAGCCATTTTGCATTTCTTATGAATTTCTAGTGTCGTTTTTGTCATTTCCAGGCGCTGCACTTTAACGAACTCCTCCTAGGGAATTAATCAGATCAACTTCAAATTTGGTCGGTACAGTCTAAAGACCTTTGTGATGAAAAGTTACTCAAAGCTTGTTGTTTCGTGAAAAGCTGTTGCCGTGGCGACGCATTCTTCACCATGAAATATTAAGGTGTTTTGAGGGGCTAAAAATGCTCGAAACATAAGCAAACTTGGCAAGTAGATTACAAGGCCGAAATGTAGTTATAGAATATGATTTCATTGGTTCAGAGTGGCAAATCGGCTCAATAGCGCCCCCTACAAAATTTCAACGAAGCAGCCCTCGCAGTACGTTTCACCTAGATGTATGAAATTTGGTAGGAACATGTATCGCATGTGGACTTAAATAAAAGTATATTGGGGCCATGCTCTGAACCTGCATGCGGTGTCCGACGGTCACAGAACCGAATGGCAGCATCAACCAGAGTCCTCGCGCCGTCCGACGGTCGCGGACGTTCTCGGCCGCGCAGGCCGGAGTCCCGCCGGCACCCCGACGCGCATATTGCGAGGGCCCGCCCATCGCTGCTCGCAGCTTTAATTATTCTTCTTATTATTATTTTACAAGTTTCATGGCAAAAAGGAGGTGCTTGGGATATTGGGAATTTTGTGAAATTTGGCACGCAAGCCAGAATTTGCGAAAATTGCAGTCTGATTGGGGTGTCCAGCTGCGGTATGAAATATTGGCTCGCTAGCGCCCCCTATTGAGTAGCCCCAACATCAGGTTTCACCCAGCTGTATGAAATTTGGTAGGTATGTGGAACGTGATGAGACGCACAAAACATCCTCTTGGAAGTTTTCTCTAAACCAAACAGGAAGTCGGCCATTTTTACTTTTATGACGTTTTTTGACCGTTTCAAGGCGTCATACTTTAACGAACTCCTCCCAGAGATTTGACCCGATTGACTTCAGATTCGGCTCGTCTGCTCTTGAGACCTTGGCAGTGAAAAGTTACTCAAAGATCAAAAAGTTATCGAACTATGTGGCCGTGGCGTGGCGTCAAAGAAACACCATTCGCCACGAAACAGGAAGTTGTTGTAACTCGGCCGTACATTGTCTAATCTGCTCCAAATTTCTCATATGTCATAACATCCCGACTCGGAACACATCTATATGATAATTTAGAATCATAGTGATAGCGCCACCTAGTGGCAACCGGAAGTTGTACGCTGTGTACTTTGACATCCTGCTCCTCACAGATTAATCAGATCCCTCTCAAATGTTGTCAAACAAGCCTTAAGACCTTGATAATGCTTCATTGTGAAGATTGTAAGAAGTTACTGAAGGGCGGCGACGTGGCGGCTCGGCGAATTTCGATCCTTCGCCATGAACGAATAAACTGATGTATCTCGACTCCACATCATCAGATCTTTACCAGATTTCACATGCTTGATTAGACTCCAGGCCTGAAGACATCCGCAGGCCAATTTTGAATCATAGTCATAGCGCCACCTACTGGTAACAGGAAGTTAAAGTCTTTATACTTTGGCTTGTTTCTCTTAGTAGGTAAATCAAATCAATATCAAATTTGTTCCACACAAATACAAGAAGTTCATAATGCCAGATCATGAAGCTTTTGATGTTTCGTCGAACGCCGTTGCCGTGGCGATGCAGTCTTCGCCGTTAACAACGAAGGTCATTTTGAGAGGCTAAAAATGCTCGAAACATAAGCAAACTTGGCAAGCAGATTACAAGGCCGAAATGTAGTTATAGAATATGATTTTATTGGTTCAGAGTGGCAAATCGGCTCAATAGCGCCCCCTACAAAATTTCGACGAAGCAGCCCTCGCAGTATGTTTGACCTAGATGTATGAAATGTGGTAGGAACATGTATCACATATGGACTTAAATAAAAGTATCTTGGGGCCATGCTCTAAACCCAACCGGAAGTCAGCCATTTTGCATTTCTTATGAATTTCTAGTGTCGTTTCTGTCATTTCCAGGCGCTGCACTTTGACGAACTCCTCCTAGGGAATTAATCAGATCAACTTCAAATTTGGTCGGTACAGTCTAAAGACCTTTGTGATGAAAAGTTACGCAAAGCTTGTTGTTTCGTGAAAAGCTATTGCCGTGCCGACGCATTCTTCACCATGAAATATTAAGGTGTTTTGAGGGGCTAAAAATGCTCAAAACATAAGCAAACTTGGCATACACATTTAAAGCCCAAAATGTAGTTATATAATATGATTTTATTGGTTCAGAGTGGCAAATCGGCTCAATAGCGCCCCCTACAAAATTTCAACGAAGCAGCCCTCGCAGTACGTTTCACCTAGATGTATGAAATTTGGTAGGAACATGTATCACGTGTGGACTTAAATAAAAGTATATTGGGGCCATGCTCTGAACCTGCATGCAGTGTCCGACGGTCACAGAACTGAACGGCAGCATCAACCAGAGTCCTCGCGCCGTCCGACGGTCGCGGACGTTCTCGGCCGCGCAGGCCGGAGTCCCGCCGGCACCCCGACGCGCATATTGCGAGGGCCCGCCCATCGCTGCTCGCAGCTTTAATTCTTCTTCTTATTCTTATTATTTTAAGTGTTTCATGGCAAAAAGGAGGTGCTTGGGATATTGGGAATTTTGTGAAATTTGGCACGTAAGCCAGAATTTGCGAAAATTGCAGTCTGATTGGGGTGTCCAGCTGCGGTATGAAATATTGGCTCGCTAGCGCCCCCTATTGAGTAGCCCCAACATCGGGTTTCACCTAGCTGTATGAAATTTGGTAGGTTTGTGGAACGTGATGAGACGCACAAAAAATCCTCTTGGAAGTTTTCTCTAAACCAAACAGGAAGTCGGCCATTTTTACGTTTATGACGTTTTTTGACCGTTTCAAGGCGTCATACTTTAACGAACTCCTCCCAGAGATTTGACCCGATTGACTTCAGATTTGGCTAGTCTGCTCTTGAGACCTTGGCAGTGAAAAGTTACTCAAAGATCACAAAGTTATCGAACTATGTGGCCGTGGCGTGGCGTCAAAAAAACACCATTCGCCACGAAACAGGAAGTTGTTGTAACTCGGCCGTACATTGTCGAATCTGCTCCAAATCTCTCATATGTCATAACATCCCGACTCGGAACACATCTATATGATAATTTAGAATCATAGTGATAGCGCCACCTAGTGGCAACCGGAAGTTGTACGCTGTGTACTTTGACATCCTGCTCCTCACAGATTAGTCAGATCCCTCTCAAATGTTGTCAGAGAAGTCTTAAGACCTTGATAATGCTTCATTTTGAAGATTGTAAGACGTTACTGAAGGGCGGCGACGTGGCGGCTCGGCGAATTTCGATCCTTCGCCATGAACGAATAAACTGATGTAACTCGACTCCACATCATCAGATCTTTACCAGATTTCACATGCTTGATTAGACTCCAGGCCCGAAGACATCTGCAGGCCAATTTTGAATCATAGTCATAGCGCCACCTACTGGTAACGGGAAGTTAAAGTCTTTATACTTTGGCTTGTTTCTCTTAGTAGGTAAATCAAATCAATATCAAATTTGTTCCACACAAATACAAGAAGTTCATAATGCCAGATCATGAAGCTTTTGATGTTTCGTCGAACGCCGTTGCCGTGGCGATGCAGTCTTCGCCGTTAACAACGAAGGTCATTTTGAGAGGCTAAAAATGCTCGAAACATAAGCAAACTTGGCAAGCAGATTACAAGCCCGAAATGTAGTTATAGAATATGATTTTATTGGTTCAGAGTGGCAAATCGGCTCAATAGCGCCCCCTACAAAATTTCGACGAAGCAGCCCTCGCAGTATGTTTGACCTAGATGTATGAAATTTGGTAGGAACATGTATCACATATGGACTTCAATAAAAGTCTCTTGGGGCCATGCTCTAAACCTGCATGCAGTGTCTGACGGTCACAGAACTGAACGGCAGCATCAACCAGAGTCCTCGCGCCGTCCGACGGTCGCGGACGTTCTCGGCCGCGCAGGCCGGAGTCCCGCCGGCACCCCGACGCGCATATTGCGAGGGCCCGCCCATCGCTGCTCGCAGCTTTAATTATTATTATTTTCCCTTCCATCTCAAAAGGCTCAAGGACATCCTCACACACACATGCACATACACATAAGTATAGCGACTAGAAATCAAGAGAAAATTCCCACAAAAATCTAAATGGCCGACTTCCCGTTAATTTTAGAGCATGGTCCCAAGACACTTTTTTAAGTCTTCATGTGATACATGTGCCTACCAAATTTCATATATGTAGGTCAAACGTAGCGCTGGGGCTGCGTTTTAGAAAATTTGTAGGGGTGCTAGCGAGCAATTTTGTCATGCTCGAGCATTAGACCCATAAAATATAAAAATTTTCCCGCAGTCCTGATATGCTCACCAAATATGGGAATGTTGGGGACATGATAAAGCCCCCAAAAAGGCGTTTCATTCGAGAGAAAAATAATAATAATAATAATTAAAGCTGCGAGCAGCGATGAACGGGCCCTCGCCATGCGCGGGTCGGCGTGCCGGCGGGACTCTGGCCTGCGCGTCCGCGAGCGAGACGTGTTTAATCCCGCGTGGACCGCCTGGTGCCGGAATTGACGCTTTGCAAACAGTCCGACGCTTCCTGCGTCCTCTGCCTGGCGCTACAGAACGCGTGCGTCGTGTTGCTCTGTGTCAAGCGTGAACCGCGTAGTGTAAATGGGATGCAGTTTGTCAGAAAACGCAGATTTCCTTTCGCCAGCAGGTGGCGCTGTGAGTACTAGTGAAAATAAGCTTGTAGACATCCTCAGGCCGTGAGTGTTATCAAGCATGAGAAGTTTGGGACCGTTTGGAAGAAGTGCAGCTGAGTTACATCAGCTTTTTTCACGAGGAATCACATAAAGTAATCGCCCGCTACGGCTAAACGATTCCGTTAAAGGTAAAGCTTTTAATAACTTTTAATCACAACGGTCTTGACATGGTAGTAGCACAATTTAAAGTGGATCTGATGAAGTCCCTAGGAGGGGTTCGTTAAAGTATAGCGACAAGAAATAGGCCGAAATCGATGGAAAAATGACACATAAATCAAAATTCCCGACTTCCGGTCGGGTTTAGAGCATGGTTCCAAGAGACTTATATTTAAGTCTCCATAGAATACATGTGCTTACCAACTTTCATACATGTAGCTCAAACGTAGCGCCGGGGCTGCTCTTTCGAAATCTTGTAGGGGGCGCTATAGAGGCAATTTAAAACGGCCAAGCCAAAAAACCACATACACTATGTCTTCCTATGACCTACGACACATGTACAAAGTTTCATGAGTTTTTGAGCATCCCAACACACTCAACCATCAGCTTCCTGTTTCATGGCGAACGATGCGTCGCCACGGCAACACCGTGCAACGAAAGCGCACAATATTCATGATGATGCATCATCAATGTCTTAAGGCTATCCTTACCAAATTTGAGACTCAACAGGTCATCAGGCTAGGAGGAATTAAGAAAGGTATAAAATATGACATTTCCTTTAGCCAGTAGGTGGCGCTATGAGTTATTGAATTTTTTTCAATTGAAATATGTTCAAGCTGGAATGATTATCATGCATAAGAAATTTTGTGCGGATTGCATAATGTACCTTGGAGTTATAACAACTTATACGAATTAGTTTTTTCAAAAACAGTGAGGCAAAATGGCCGCCACGCCACGTCAAGGTTCTTCGATGAAAGCGCGAGATTTTCATAACTCATAATCACAAAGGTCTTAAGAGCATCCTGACCAAAGGAGAAATTGATCGCATAAAATCTGTAGGAGGAAATCGTCTTAGTACGAAGGCTGAAAATGCAAAAAGTGACAAAAATCACAACTTCGCGGGTTTACTGTAGCGCCCCCTAGTGGTTGAATGCAAAACAATTCTCAGGGTATGTTCCAGCATGCGATGTGCACATATGCTGCAAGTTTTGGAATGTTAGGACAAACGGTTGAGAAGATATGTGTATTGAGATTAGGCCACGCCCCTAAGAAGTTTATTGGTCCATATCTTGT
Organism: Ophthalmolycus amberensis; assembly: GCA_024529925.1. Taxonomy (NCBI): domain Eukaryota; kingdom Metazoa; phylum Chordata; class Actinopteri; order Perciformes; family Zoarcidae; genus Ophthalmolycus; species Ophthalmolycus amberensis. The sequence continues at coordinate 31,920 of JAFEUB010001637.1, read as the reverse complement.
AAACGCTAAGAGGTATCAAAAAGCTTTTAATAACTTTTGATGAGGTAGGTCCATTAATGATCCACAACAAATTTGGTAGTAATCGGACCCAGGATCTAGGAGTAGATAGAAAAAATGGGTTTTACACTAAATCCAAAATGGCGGAAAATCTAAGTAGGCGGAGCTTAGGGGTCTGATTGGCTTTTTTGTAGCTCTAGCTCAAGTGGACATGTGGGTCAAATTTCAAGTCAATCGGACAAACTGGCCGAGGGTTGCCGGAAGTCCGACCTGTAGGGGGCGCTAGAGAGACATTTTTTTACACACAATTATGCAAATTTTGGCAGCAGAGTTTCTCCGGCAGTTCTCACATGTGTGCAAAATTGGTGAGTTTTCATGCATGGCAAGTACCCCTACAAGCTCCCTCCCCATAAAAATAAGAAGCGGAATAATAATAAACCTGCCAATTTCAAGAGGGCCTTCGCCAGGCCGACGTTGTCGACGGCTCGGGCCCTAATAATTCCTACAGTTTCAGTAGGAACCTAGCGGCCCACGTCGGTGCTCGGGCCCTAATAATAATAATAATACTTTTATTTGTAAAAATGATTTAACAAGCAAAATAAGTGAAAAAGTGCTTTTCATACAATTAAAGAAGACAATATGCAAACAGTTAACACAATATTATGATCACAAAAGAATAATAAAACAACAGCAAAGACAATAAAAAGCAAGTCTGAAATGGTGATTTTCTTTACTTAAAAGAAGATCCCTGATTTTCTCCGGCAGGTTTTTCTAGACGGGCCTGAACATAATCGGCCCGGTCGCCTTTAGTTTTGAGTTTTGACCGAGAAATGACCGACCAGGACCTCAGCTTGCATTCAGGCTCGTAGGAAGTCAGAAGGTCAGCATTATATTCTGGAGCTAGGCCCCTACGAGCCTTAAAAGTTATTATTAACATTTTTAAATCCACTGTAAGATGAACTGAGAGCCGATGAAGTGATTTTAAAACTGGTGTGATGTGTTCTCTCCTCTGAACTCAAGACTGGTTGCAGCGTTTTGAATAAGCTGAAGTCTATTGAGGTTTTGTTGCATGTGGCATGAGTGCATTGCAGTAATATAACTGGGACAAATTGAATGCATGAATTACTGTTTCCAAGGCCTTTGCAGATACAAATGAACTAACAGACAACTGAATTAATATCCTGGTCGAAGTTAAGGTGGGTGCCAAAGATAATACTGAGGTTTCTGCATTGTTAAATGAGAGGGCACCAAGATGGGAAGAAATATGATTCCATGATAATAATCTCAGAGTTTAGCTGAAAAATGTTTTTACAAAGTCTTTACGCTTTTCTTTGTACAGTGGAAACGTATTACGCAGCTCTGTCAGAAGTGTACTCTTACTCTCACACTCCCAGAGCTGCGAGGCGGGGTGGTGGTACTGGCTTGCTAATTTCCCCAAAATGGAAATACACTCTTGTCTCGGTTCCTCAGTTCTCCCCGTCCGCTTTCGAATTTCATGCGGTTACTGTCACTTATCCAGTCAAGCTCACCATTGCTGTTGTGTATCGCCCACCGGGGCCTCTTGGTGAGTTCTTGGAAGATCTCGACACATTAGTCCCGCACTTCCATGACGATGGCTCGGCACTCATCCTGCTCGGAGACTTTAACATACAGACTGATAAATTAGAACCTCTTATTTCCTTCCTCTCCTCCTTTGACCTTTTCCACTCCTCTTCTCCTCCTACCCACAAGGCCGGCAACCAGCTGGATCTTATCTTCACTAGACACTGTTCTACTGCTAACCTCTCTGTCACTCCCCTCCAGCTCTCTGATCACTATTTCATGTCCTAGTCCCTCTCCTCTCCCCCCGTACTTCCACCACCTACCCACATGGTTTCTACCCGTAGTCATCTCCGCTCCCTCTCCCCGGCTGATCTTTCCTCTTCTGTTACCTCTGCTCTCCCTGACCCTGAATCCTTCTCTCGCCTATCCCCTGAGGGGCGGGGCGACTGTGGCTAAGTGGATAGCAGGGCCGTCTTTCAATCAGAGGGTCGGCGGTTCAATCCCCGGCTCCGGCTCTGCTAGTCGCATGTCGATGTGTCCTTGAGCAAGACACTTAACCCCAAAATTGCTCCCGTAGTTGTGCCTACGGTGTAGACATGTGATAGACTGAATTGTAAGTCGCTTTGGATAAAAGCGTCTGCTAAATGAATAATGTAATGTAATGCTACCGACCTTCTCCTCTCCACCCTTTCCTCTTCTTTGGACAACCTCTGTCCCTTCACGTCCAGGCCTGCACAGCCAACCCCACCTGCCCCATGGCTGTCGGACTCAGTGCGTACTGACAGACGGCGCCTAAGAGAGGCTGAGCGAAAATGGGGAAAAGGCAAACTCCCTGGGGACCTTCTTAACTTCCAAGCTCTTCTTTCCACTTTTTCCACCACTCTTTCTACTGCTAAAGCTGCATTCTTCTGCTCTAAAATCCTAACCTATGCTTCCAATCCTAAAAAACTCTTCGAAACTTTCTCTTCACTACTCCAACCCCCACCCCCTCCTCCTACTTCCTCCCTTCTCCCTGACGATTTCGCCAACTTCTTTGACAAGAAGGTAAATGATATCAGGTCCTCCTCCTCTCAGCCCCCCTGTCCCTGTCCACGCTCTCCCTCACTCTCTCAGTGTCCCTCTCCACCATCTCCAGCTCTTCCCCAACAGCTCTCCCTCCCCTCTGCATGCCCCATCTTACCCTATCTTGCTCCCCTCTCCCCTAACGAGGTCCTCAACCTTGTTACATCTAACCGCCCCACCACGTGCTCCCTTGACCCGATCCCCTCCGCTCTTCTTCAGTCTATTGCGATTGAACTCCTTCCTTTCCTCACCCACCTCATCAACAAATCCCTCGTTTCAGGATGCTTTCCCACAGCTTTCAAGACTGCCAGAGTCACCCCCCTTCTGAAAAAAACATCACTTGACCCCTCTGATGTCAACAACTTCAGACCGGTTTCTCTTCTACCCTTTCTTTCCTAAACACTTGAACGTGCTGTCTTTACTCAACTGTCTTCCTATCTCCACCAAAACAACCTTTTGGACCCCCACCAGTCTGGGTTCAAAGTCGGTCACTCGACTGAGATAGCCCTCCTTGCGGTGACGGAGTCGCTTCACGCAGCGAGAGCTAACTCTCTCTCCTCTGTCCTGATTCTCCTGGACCTGTCTGCAGCGTTTGACACTGTGAACCACCAGATCCTCCTCTCCACCCTCGAGGGGATGGGCGTCTCAGGCTCTGCACTCTCCCTGTTTGCATCCTCCCTGTCAGGTCGATCCTACCAGGTGACGTGGAGGGGGGCCGTGTCGGAACCACGCATGCTAACTACGGGGGTTCCACAAGGCTCAGTCCTGGGCCCCCTTCTCTTCTCGCTCTACACAACATCTCTGGGTTCTGTTATTCGCTCGCATGACTTCTCTTACCATTGTTATGCCGATGACACCCAGCTTGTCCTGTCATTTCCCCCCGGGGACACTCAAGTGGAGGCACGCATCGCTGCGTGCTTGGCTGACATCTCAAAGTGGATGATGACACACCAATCAAGCTCAACCTGGACAAAACCGAGCTACTGTTCCTCCCGGGGAAGGGTTGCCCGCACAGAGACCTGTCCATCACCATTGACGATACCGTGGTGACGCCAACTCAGACTGCGAGGAACCTGGGTGTGACCCTGGACGACCAATTGTCGTTCTCAGCAAACATTGCATCGGTTACACGCTCCTGCAGATTCCTGCTCTACAACATCAGGAGGATTCACTTCCTCACTGATGAAATGGTGCAGGTGCTCATCCAGGCTCTTGTCATCTCCCGCCTGGACTACTGCAACTCACTACTTGCCGGAGCCCCGGCGTCGGCCATCAGACCTCTGGAGCTTGTCCAGAAAGCTGCAGCTCACCTGGTGTTCAATCGCCCCAAGTTCTCCCACACAACTTCCCTTCTCCGTTCTCTACACTGGCTACCTGTAAGAGCTCGCATCCAGTTTAAGACTCTGGTGTTAGCCTACAGGGCAGTGAAAGGAACAGCTCCTTCCTATCTCCAGGCCATGGTCAAGCCCTACACCCCCGCCCGACCACTTCACTCTGCTGCCTCGGGGCGATCGGTTGCCCCGTCGCTCAGAGGTCCCTGCGGCCGATCGACCCGTTCGCGGCTGTTTTCTCTCCTGGCCCCTCAGTGGTGGAATGAACTCCCCACTGACGTCAGGACAGCAGAGTCGCTGCCCATCTTTCGGCACAGGCTGAAAACTCGCCTCTTCAAAAAGGCCTACCCTGAGCCTTCCACTTAGCATTTACTTAGCATCTATTGTATTCAAACTAGCTTATTGCAGTTATTGTTTTCTTATTAGTTTGTGGCACTTATTGCATTTGTTTGTTTCTGCACTGTACGTTGGCTCTGGTTTATGCTCTTAGATGCTTGTTTGAAGAGGGGAGATGCACTTATGACTTCTGGTGACTAGTAGTTCTCTCAAAAACTAATTTAATAGTGAGTTCATTCAGTCAACTCAACTGATAAACTGACAAAGGGATGATGTGGGTTTGCAGTGGAGCCTGAACTCATTCATTGTCAGCAGCTGAGCGTGGTCCTCTTTATGTTTGTTGCCTTCAATCTGACTGCAATTATTCTCACATTTCAAACAGAAATGTGGCTGAATCAAACAACCCTCCCTGATAATAGACCTGAGTCAGCTTCTAGTTACACTTATAGTACAATTAATGCATTTCGTTGAAAGTCAAACATCTTTGATTGGCTTAGTTCGTTAAAACAAATGTTAGAAAAACATCCACTTGTAAAGATACTGCAGAAGATTCAGGTGCTGAGTCTCTCTTAATGGGAAGTCGTCCTGACTGTTTACATTAGATGTTCATGAGCTGACTGACTAACCAAATACAAACCTTCTAGCACTGCATCTTCCTGCACTATTGACACTTCCTCTGTTGTAAAATGTGTGCAGATCCACAGAAGAAGAGTTTAATCAACAACGTTTAGATCATCTGGAGAACAACAATGACATAAAATCACTAACAATTGTTTTTCTTTCACTTCTGTAGCCGGGTGGGTTTCTACATCAGCACCTATAAGAGTGTAACCAATTTGGAGGCCAAATTTCACCGTGAGATCTCTCAGGTGAGTAGGGGGGGTTAACTACTTTGTTTTTACGATTAGAACAATACGAACGTTTTAAAGCTTATACTGTTCAGTCTGACTCATGACAGACATCAGTGTGTTTGGGCACTTTGTGACAGCACATGTTACATGGGGAGAGGTGAACTTGTTATTTTTCTTCTCACTGTTCCCCTTCAGGTATGTAGGCAGCTGTATGAGGTGATGACCCAACTGGCTGAGCAGCATTCTGACAAAATGTTCACCATCCAAGGAGCACCAAGGTCAATCTTCATTTTCAAACGTTATCGTAGTTTTGTAAAATATTTGATGTTATTTCACGGAAATGATCAAGTGTGTATTTTTCTGTGTGATCGAATCATCTTTCAGATTGTTATAATGCTTTGAGAATGTTCTTGATGAGACGATCTCAGGCGTTTTAAGTCCATTGATCTCAGTTAACTGGGTCACATCTGTGTGTTTTAATGTTATGTCTTCAGAGATGATGTGAAGTTACAGTGATATGTGCATCTAAAACATTCATGTTTTGCTACTTAGAAACAGATACAATCACCATCTGAGTCTAACCTGTTAGATATATTGTTGGAAACGTATGCACAACATCACAGAAAGATTTCCAGTTCATGTTTCCTTAAACAATGTTAAGTTTATGTTTGTGGGACATCTAAATAGTATTTTCCCAATAAACTTGTTCATTAAGTTGAAAGTATATAGGCACAGTTAGACAAGGAAAGCCAGTTGAACACTTTAGTCCACTTTATGGCATTACATTAAAACACCTGCTATACAGGTGTCTGTTTATAACATCTGACATTGGCCATCAGAAGACTCTGACACTATGTGATCACATGAATTCTGTCTTGTCCCGCAGTGATTCAGGACCACTGCGACTCGCCAGAACCCCATCACCACCAGAAGATGAGAGTCCACCTGAGAGTCCAGACACCAGCTCTAATCACATGCTCCGCCCTATCTCACCTGGACCACCGCGGCCCAAATCCCCTATACAGGTAGATCTCATGCTTAATCATTCCAGATTCACAGCATAGGTAGATGTAATTGTAAATGGATCCAGATCTTCATCATGGGTAGATCCAACCCTATCTTGATACAATTATTCAGCACAGGTTGATCAAATCCTATCTGGATCCAGGTCTTCATCATGGATATATGTTATCCATACTTGATCCAGATCTCATCACAGGTAGATCCCACCCTATCTGGATCCAGATCTCATCACAGGTAGATCCCACCCTATCTGGATCCAGATCTCATCACAGGTAGATCCCACCCTATCTGGATCCAGATCTCATCACAGGTAGATCCCATCCTATCTGGATCCAGATCTCTATCACAGGGAGATCTAATCCTACCTGGATCCAGATCTCCATCACAGGGAGATCTAATCTTAACCGGATCCAGATGTCCATCACAGGGAGATCTAATCCTACCTGGATCCAGATCTCCATCACAGGGAGATCTAATCCTACCTGGATCCAGATCTCCATCACAGGGAGATCTAATCTTAACCGGATCCAGATGTCCATCACAGGGAGATCTAATCCTACCTGGATCCAGATCTCCATCACAGGGAGATCTAATCCTACCTGGATCCAGATCTCCATCACAGGGAGATCTAATCTTAACCGGATCCAGATCTCTATCACAGGGAGATCTAATCCTAACTGGATCCAGATCTCCATCACAGGGAGATCTAATCTTAACCGGATCCAGATCTCTATCACAGGGAGATCTAATCCTAACCGGATCCAGATCTCCATCACAGGGAGATCTAATCTTAACCGGATCCAGATCTCCATCACAGGGAGATCTAATCTTAACCGGATCCAGATCTCCATCACAGGGAGATCTAATCCTAACCGGATCCAGATCTCCATCACAGGGAGATCTAATCTTAACCGGATCCAGATCTCCATCACAGGGAGATCTAATCTTAACCGGATCCAGATCTCCATCACAGGGAGACCTAATCGTATATAGATCCAGATCTCCATCGGAGGTTCAAAACAAATGTTATTGGTCTCGAAAAATGAAATATTTACTGAGAATATTTGTCTCATAATAAGACCATTTAACAGTGATTGATAGATAATTATATAATGATATATGTGTATAACAATGATTGGTTAATAAAAGTGATTGGTAGATTATTTAAGAGTGATTGATAAATAACTGTGTTGTAACCTCTGTACCAGCAGATATAGTGTTTCTATATATTTTACTTTAATCAGATCTGTTTGTTGGTTCAGTCAACTGTTGGAACTTCACAGTAACTTTATGCGACTGTTTTTCTTTGCTGCCCTCTTTTTGTCTGTTAACTGGTGAGTGAACATGTAACATTTGTCTGTTTTACTGTATGTGTTGAGTGAATTTATAACACCATAGGTTGATGGCTGAGATTAGAATAGTTAAGGTCACGAGACACTGACTCAGTGTTGGCCTTCAATAGCGTTTACATGTTTGTCAAAGGCATTTGGACAAATATGTGTGTATATATGTAATGTATGTGTATATATGTCATGTGCGTGTACATATGTATATGTCATGCCACCACCCAATATGAAGGGGTGGTAAATTGGTGTTGCTTGGCTGAGGAAAACTTTTGAAATGTTGAAAAGTCGGTTGATGGGGAGGAGTACATGTTAAAAGGTGTAATTTACTAACCAAATTCAACAAAATGATGTTAAGCTGAAGCAACAAAAAACAAACCCCAACACATTAATGAAAGCTATAATAATAATAATAATATCAGTGGGTGTCAGCAGGGACATGGCAGAAGGCACGACCAGGGTCCAGGTAAAACCATAGAATCCTGTAAGGAGAAAAAGCACAAAGACTCCGGGGAAGAAGCAAAATTTGTATTGTGCATTAATGGGACATGAATATAAAGTGGAGAGGAGGCGAGAGGAGCTCAGTGTATCAAAGGAAGTCCTCCAGCAGTCTGGGTCTATTGCAGCATATCTAGTGCTGATCCAAGGCAAACCTGAACCAGCCCTAACTATATAACTGAGCCAGCTCTGACTATATACCTGAGCCAGCTCTAACTATATACCTGAGCCAGCTCTAACTATAAACCTGAGCCAGCCTTAACTGTAAGCATTATCAAAAAGGAAAGTCTTAAGCCCGCCGGACTGATACTGGAATCTGGTTCCACAGAAGAGGAGCTTGATAGCTGAAAACTCTGGTTCTTGTTCTACTTTTTAAGATTCTAGGAACCACAAGTAACCCTGAATTTAGGGAGTGCAGCTCTCTAGTAGGATAATATGGTACTATAAGCTCCTTAAGCTATGATGGTGCGTGACCAATTAGGGCTTTATAGGTAAACAGAAATATTTTTAATTATATTCTAGATTATACAGGGAGCCAGTGCAGAGAAGCTAATACAGGAGTAATATGATCTCTTCTCTAAGTGCTGCAGCATTCTGGATCAACTGAAGAGTCTTCAGATACCTGTTAGAGCAGCCTGATAATAAGCAATTGCAATAATTCTATTCAATTATAGCCCAAAATCACGAATCACAAATTAGCCTCAGAGGACTTTACAATTTATACAACATACATCTTTCTTTTTTTGGCAGCTTAAAAAGGGGCCGCCGGTGCCTCCACCACCAAAAGCCACACCTACCAAGGAGGTGGCAGAAGAGCAGATCATCGACCTGTTTGGAGGAGATTTTTTACCAGCACCTTCACCATCGCAGGTCTGTGGAGTCCTCTTCTGTGTTCATTCACATTTCCTAAAAGAAACAGATGCAGATAATATGTACCTTGTGTGTTTTTATACACGTGCTTACCTCTTTGTGTGGTGTTGTTGTTGTTGTTGTTGTTGTTGTTGCTGCTGCCCACAGCCCAATGAAAGACCAGGAGAATCTCTTCTCGACATGGACTTTGATGCTTTTCAGCCAGATGAAAGTGTTTCTCCAATACCACAGGTTCTCTTTAACTGACATTCACATCAAGAACACTGGAATATGTTTGATTGGACAAAGCAATGCCAGAACACCAAGTTGCACCAACAAAATGGTCTGTTGACTAAGAGACTGAAGTAGATCACTACAAAAGCTTGCTGATTTACATGATTTACCTGCTCTCAGCATATTTTATTTGACACAGTCTCAGGTAGACGGGTCACTGATCACCTGCTTATGGAATCTGTTGAGTTTCGTGTTCAAATGAGCGTTAATCTCTCGATACTGTAGCAAAATACAAAAAATAAGTAAAACATAGACAATAATCATGAATATATTATTTTCTAAATATCTGTGGACTACATGAGTGAGTGAAGATGTGGTCAGACTCAAAAGTCCAGTTTATCATTCCAAATCCATCCCAGTTGATAATAAGATGTTGATATGTATCTGGTATGTGTTTATAATATGAGCCACATGAACAACATGTGCTCTGCCTCTTTCAGACTGCTGTGCCTTGGGATATGTGGTCGGTAAGTAAAGTCTTCTGTCTTAATCGTAGTTGTTAAAAGATATGAATTTACACTGCACACTGAATAACATCTTTTAAATTTATGATGTGATCATTTTTAGAGTTAGATATATTTGGAGGTTGGGGTATGAATGTAAAAGTGAAGTTAATGTAGTAACTTTACAAATCAATACTTTTCTAAAAAGAAATCAATGAATACATTACATCAGTACACAGATCAGAGTAGATGTCTCTGAACCATCTTCTACGCTTTTCTGATTTTTTTTAGGCAAATGCTCAAACAGCTCAACCTGTAAGTACACACCTGTTACACACCAGTTACACACCAGTTACACACCTGTTACACACCAGTTACACACCTGTTACACACCTGTTATACACAGTTACACATCTGTTTATCGTCATCACTAAAACACGATGAATTATTAATGAAGAGTGAGTTTTAATTTCAACTCACTGTCCCCACGCTGATGATATTCACCATGTAGAACATCAATATTTTCACATGTTCACTTTAAAACATCAGCAAAATCACATGTTCACCCTGTAGAACATCAGTAAAATCACATGTTCTCCCTGCAGAACATCAGTAAAATCCAGTGGCGGGCCGTGCATTTTATACCTAGGTCTTCACTGTTGTCCTGCAGCTGAAATACCACCTTATAACCACATGATGGCGCCACAGATATTATCAGTTTCTAAGGCTGTACCTATGTACGTACCTATGTACGTAACGTTCGGTACGAGACTTGCAATACGTTTGAATAGTACTAGAGCATCTGGAAAATGCAGAAGCTTATATTCAGGAAAACATAATGTTTTCTGCGCTCATGGAGGACAGTGGTTCTCAGCTGATCTGGCTGTGGGACCCACCATCACTCCTTAATGACAAGTCACGGCCCAAAGAGATCGTCTTATGATTTTAGTTTCACAACTTGAGCGTTGTACGTACTGCTCTGCAGTGTCTTTCCTCATCTCAGCCCCCTGTGTCATGGTGCATCTCACTCAGTCAGAATGCCCATATTTGATTGGCTGAGCTGCATCACGTGATGTGGTTCACTACCCGACATGCCTCTGCTGTTAAGCTTCGTTTCACGATAGTCACGTGCTCGCCCACTGACCAATCACAGCACACTCTCCACCTCGCGGCAGACACTGAGCGTAATGCTGACGTCATTATAGGCCGGCGAGCAGGCTCTGACACGTCAAAGAATACGCTCAACATGTCAAACTAAAGATCTGATTGGTTGAAGGATATGACAATCAACAATATCGTCCCCGTTCACTGAAACTGCAAATGGATGCAGGCCTCCGTCTGCAGGCCTGGGTCTCTTTTCTTTTTTTTCTTTCTTTTTTTTTTAACCTTTATTTAAAACCTGTTGACAAGACAGGCAGCAACACAAGAAACACATAGTTACAGACTTCTTACCTAGAGACACAGAGGTGAAATCTGATTGGATAAAAGCTCTACTTAAAACAAGCTGCACTGGAAGCAGAGCAACTGAGGAAGACAGTAGCTGTGCAATGAGAAAATAAGATAATGGGGAAAATATTTATATAAATTATAATACATGTAGTGTATTTAAGAAAAATTATTAAATCATAAAATAGATATAGCTTTGTGATTCTGTTTAGGCCAACAGAGAAGGCCTTGCAGGCCCTGATGGCCTGCCACTGGTAAAATGACATGTTCACCCTGTAGAACATCAGTCAGGAACTAACAGATTTGTTAAGTAGAAAACTGAGTCATGCATCTCTTAGTTAGACAGTCTGATCATAGTTGTATTCTATGTGCAACCTGTCTAGATTCTCACATCATTCCTGTCTTGGTCTTGAAAAACACACACACTGTGTATTTGCATCCAGTTTGACTCAGAACTGTGGGTTTAGAGCAGGGGGGTCAACCTTTAACACTACATTTCCTGCTTTTCCCAAGCAGCCTGCAGACACCAGCTTCGTCGCCAACTGGTCCGCTGACTTTGGTTCAGTGTCAGCAAATGACGATGCTGCTCCAGGAGTGGAGGCCCCTGCTGTAGGGCTGGAGGGGGCACAGGGTGGGGCACATGGGGCTCAGGACTTGCCCCAGACAGACGGCTGGCAGCCAGATGCAGACACAGCTACACCTCCTCAGGACAGTGAGGTAGCCACAGCAGCTGAAGATGAGGTTAGCAGCTGGAACTCTCAAACTAACCCCGACCTTCATTCCTCTGCAGTTAGAGGTGATGACGTTGAGACAAAGCTGTCAGACTCAGTGGGAGATGCAGGGCAGGAAGATCGCAGGAAGTCCACCCCAGGACTGATATTCACCAATGAGTATGGTGAACAGATTGAGGACAGTACAGAGCACAGAGGGGACAAGTGGTCCAGGTCTCCAGATGGGTCTGGGTCTGAATATGAGACCGCTGAGGAGTGGGGAGATGGATGTCAAGGGGGAGGCTGGGCGAGTGCCGATGATGAACTTTCATATGAAGATTTTCCCCCAGTGAATGTCTCAGAGGGGTTGGGTTGTAGATATGATGGTGTAGCAGCAGATCGTTCTCAATCAGTAGAACAAGATTCCCCAGAGAGCGATGCAGCAGAGCTGCCAGGAAAAGTAACTGATCTCAAATCAGTTTATAGTGATCCTTTTGCTGAAACACAGGGAGGAGGTGCGTTTGATTCAGATCCTTTTGCTGAAACACAGGGAGGAGGTCCGTTTGATTCAGTTCCCTCACCTGAAACACAGGGAGGAGGTCCGTTTGATTCAGTTCCCTCACCTGAAACACAGGGAGGAGGTGCGTTTGATTCAGTTCCCTCACCTGTAACACAGGGAGGAGGTCCGTTTGATTCAGTTCCCTCACCTGTAACACAGGGAGGAGGTCTGTTTGATTCAGTTCCCTCACCTGTAACACAGGGAGGAGGTCTGTTTGATTCAGTTCCCTCACCTGTAACACAGGGAGGAGGTGTGTTTGCAGTTCCTTTTGCTGAAACACGGGGAGGAGGTGCGTTTGATTCAGTACCCTCACCTGAAACACAGGAAGGAGGTGCGTTTGATTTCGATCCCTCACCTGAAACACAGGAAGGAGGTGCGTTTGATTTAGATCCTTTTGCTCAGACACAGTTTGGAGACAAGGGGGGGGATTTTGAATTTGATCCATTTGCTGCGACCTCAGGAGAAAGTGGACTTGTGCCCACTTGGGATGGAAGAGGTGGGTGGGATACAGACCCTTTTGCCAGCACTTTCCCAGCAGCCTCTTCAGGGACTGAGGGTCCTGCCTCCAACGCCATGTCCTGGCAGGAAGTTAGTCACAACAGTGGCTTCGGCTCTTCTGTCACTCAACAAAACTTTGCTTCTGCTGCTTTCTCTGGAACAGCAGAGGGAATTAAAGATGTAATCCTTACCAGAATTCACAAAGAACCAGAAAATTCAGACATGTCCGAAGATGAGTCTGCAAACCGGAGATTTGGGAAGTTGTACCAAGAGATAGACACAGAAAAGGAAGAGGTACTTGACTTCCTCTCATCTTTATTGTGGTAGATTAGTATAGGGTAGAATAGAAAAAAATGAAAACCCATTTTCTGTCTTCTACCTTCCCACAGTTTGAGAACCGAAGTGAAAGTAGTTGTCCTGAAACCTGGATCCCAGCCTGAGCTCCTCCCACTGCTCCTCTTGCCTGCTTTGTCTGCTTGTTCATTTGATTCTTTCATTCACACATCGAGTCTATCGTTACAGCTCATCTTAGACTTATTTTACCTTGAAGCTTCAAACACTAATTTGTGTCTTTGCAATTCAATTTAGGTGACCAATGCATTTAATGGATTTTCACAGGTAATTTTTCAAACTAAACTTGAATTTGCACCCATTCTCCATCGAAACATTGAAATTAGTAGTTTGCAGAGATTAATTCAACTGTTCTGATTACAATTTACACATATTTTAGTTGCAGATTGTTCAGAGCTATTTCAGTCAACAGGGACTTCTGATATTAGTTAATTGTAATTTAGCCATTCAGCCCTCCAGCTGTAAGTTTCAGTCTTTCAGATGTTCGTTAACTGTCAGTGGCCAGGTCTAACTACTGAACTTATATTTTGTCTTTGTGTGGAACAAAGAGGTCAGAGCAGAGGTGAGAGGTCACTGCAAAGATTAGAAGTTGCTGCAGAGGTCAGAGGTTGCTGCTGATGTTAGTTACTTTAAAGTAGACATTGACCCTAACTGCATGCTTACATCATCAAACCCTCAGAAGCCTTATTCCCTGTACGTCCTGTATCTTCATATTCTCTAAAGACTCTTCTTCTCTTCTCTGAATGAAAACAATCATGTATTTCCAGATTGTCATTATCAGTTGTGACTCTTCTTCTTCTCTGCTTTTGACACATGCTCCCTGAAGGATGCCACTGCCCCATCATTCTTTGCTGATTTTGATAAGATGGTGAGTTTTAAATTGAAGTACATCTTGCGACTTGGACTGGTCTATTCATTTATTTTATGTACTCTTCTGTTCAGCAGTTCTATCCTTCAATCAGTTTTTTGCAATATACATTGTACTTTTTGCCCACATTTGTGCCAAGTGTATCTCTTCTTACCGTTTGATCCATAGTGCTTTGTAACCTCAAAAATATAATTTGATCGGTATAATCGGTACTGCAGAAATGAAAACCAAATGCATACGGATCAATTAGTTTTCATTTATATAGAACAGACGGAAGTGAAAGTGTCAAAGACAGACACAATCCTCCTGCTGGGGCAACTTTGGTAAAGTATTTTTATTATAAAAACAACAAACACTTCTGTATTACTCTGTTTCCAAAAGGCAACAGGTCAAAATATGCTATAAAAGGATAATTGTTTATGCTGTTAAACTAAAAATATGAAATAAGTAGAATAATAAAAAAATGAAATGAACCCATTAGGAGCAGTATTTCAATTAGCTTAACCTTGAATAGATATTCAAAGCACCCAAACATGTATGTATTGCAGTGCGATAGTGTGACATAAATGTAACGTGGTTAAAGCACACGGAGTAAATATTTGGAGTCATTAGTTCTGTTATATCTGAGCAGCACTATGGAATATGGCCATAACGCCAAGCCAATGTAAATGCAGATTGCTTCTGCAATTGGTGGATCCTGTTCGGTTTTTGCATCTAATGTGGTGATAAGGACGAGGTTTATTTTTTCCTCCTTGCAGCGATAGGCACATCTATGCGTTAGCTTGTTGTGTTAGCCACATATCATTTATTTGCTAACGGCCTACAGCTAAAATATTTCGGACAGAACTTGCACTTGTGGACTTTAGTTCTGTATTACGTACATCAATCTAATATACCATTAGACCCCGTACTTAGACGGTTCTGCACAAATAGACAAACTGTTACAGCCAAAGCTAGTATATATATATAAAAAAATTATTAAGAAAAGATTTACATTCTGTTTTTGCATCATTTATAAATAGTAAACTAGTTGTTATATCACCTATCCACCATTCTGCTGGCATTTCTATTTTTTGTAATAATGGTATCAGTGAACTGGTTGGTTTCATCTGGCTTGATAGATAGATATAATTGAGTATCATCTGCATAACAATGGAAGTTTATGAAGTGTTTTCTGATAATATTGCCAAAAGGAAGCCTATATAAGGTGAATAAAATTGGTCTAAGCACAGAACATTGTGGAACTCCATGACTAACGTTGGTGTTCATCGAGGTTTCATCATTTACAAACTGAGATTGATCTGATAAATAGGACTTAAACCAGCTTAGCGCGTTTCCTTTAATGCCAATCAAATGATCTAGTCTCTGTAACAGAATGTAATGGCAGTAAAGACAGATTGATAATATCTAGTAATGAGGTGCTAACTACAGGTAAAACGTCTTTAAACAGCCTCGTCGGGATGGGGTCTAAGAGACGGGTAGAAGGTGTTGACGTAGAAATTGTTAAAGTCAGTCGGTGAAGGTCGATGGAAGAAAAGCTAGGTTTTTGCGGGTTTGCAAATGAAAGGTGTTGTGTACGGTATGGGCAGTACTTTCAACTTTTATGCATGTTGAGATGAACAACACAAGCAGAGATGAAAGCTGGATGAGTATTCATGAATGGTCCATTTAGACATGTAGAATTCTGAGCCTTACATTAAGTTTCATGCAACAGAAACAATTTTAGGGTTGACCATTATCTTTCTTTACAAAAGAATGAAGTTACCGCAGACTCAACCGACGATCCAGAAGCCTCAGTGACAAAAGCTGCTGAGGAACAAGACAAGCCTTCATCTCGCCCTGCTAGTGAGAAGCTTCCAGCGCCACCTGCTGGTGAGGAGCTTCCAGTGCCACCAGCTGGTGAGGAGCTTCCAGTGGCACCAGCTGGTGAGGAACCTCCAGCGCCACCTGCTGGTGAGGAGCTTTCAGCGCCACCTGCTGGTGAGGAGCCTCCAGCACCACCTGCTGGTGAGGAGCTTCCAGCGCCACCTGCTGGTGAGGAGCTTCCAGCGCCACCTGCTGGTGAGGAGCTTCCAGCGCCACCTGCTGGTGAGGAACCTCCAGCGCCACCTGCTGGTGAGGAGCTTCCAGCGCCACCTGCTGGTGAGGAGCTTCCAGCGCCACCTGCTGGTGAGGAGCTTCCAGCGCCACCTGCTGGTGAGCAACCTCCAGCGCCACCTGCTGGTGAGGAGCTTCCAGCGCCACCTGCTGGTGAGCAACCTCCAGCGCCACCTGCTGGTGAGGAGCTTCCAGCGCCACCTGCTGGTGAGCAACCTCCAGCACCACCTGCTGGTGAGGAGCTTCCAGCGCCACCTGCTGGTGAGGCGCTTCCAGCGCCACCTGCTGGTGAGGAGCTTCCAGCGCCACCTGCTGGTGAGGAGCTTCCAGCGCCACCTGCTGGTGAGCAACCTCCAGCAGGGGGAGCTGGAGGAGAGTTGGAGGAATTTAGAGCTTCCTCTGCTGGTGAGGAAGATATAGCAGAAGGTTCTGGCAGCCTGAAGGAAGACAAGCCTGATGTGAGTGGAAGTCTTTATCACAAACAGTAAATACACACTAGCCATCATCACTACCATCATCATCATCATTCTAACCCTGTCTAACATGGAAATTGTGGGAAATATTTTTATATTGCATGTTTGTCCAAAATACAAACTGATGTGTTCTGAGTAATATCAATATATTTGAATACATTTAAACTAATATGCAGCAGAATGTGTGTTAACTCCGTATGTGACTGTTCCTGTTTAATGAAAAAAATTCTGTTTGCAAACAGATTCCTCCTGCTGACGAAGCTAAAACATCTGCAGGTGAAGCAGCGCCATCGGTAACTATCACTCAACTTTCATTATGACCGGTAATCAAAACAAGCATTAAAAGCAATCAAGTTAATTATCATTGTGTTTCAATTCTGAATGGGTCTGTAATAATAAATTTAAACTCACTGTCTGAAAGTATTAACCCTTGACCATTAACATTAACATGACCATGAATAGACAATCAACTAACCCAATCAGACACTACAACATGTTCTTCATTGAATTTTAAATTATGATCAGTAACGTGGCGATACAATACATAATTAATTTAGATATAATTAAGTATAAAACATTTAGTTATGCTTCTTTATTTATTTATTTATTTATTTATTATTATAACTCAGAGAAAGTGAAAGGTTACTAATGTGAGATTACATTTTTTTTGTCTTCAGGAAAAGATGCCAATCCCCTCCGTGGTGATCGAGCCGGCCTCCAGTAATGAAGGAGATGACGACCGTGATGCTGACATCATCTCTCCCACTCTCATCAGTGACAACGGTGTAACAGCTGAAAACCAGACTATCAAACACATGAATCCATCTGGTGGAGTGTCGGGACTCCCTGATGACTTCCTCTACAAGGCGGGTCTTCCTCCAGAAACCAACTTCTAACGTTTAAAGCAGATAATTCTAAAATATACAGTTGATGTGCTGTAATGTTTTTTTCAACATGAATAATTTACATGCTCAACCTGTTGTCAGCAGAGGGGTGATGATGTTTTTCTTCCTGCAGGTGGAGACAATGCATGACTTTGAGGCTGCAAATTCAGATGAGCTGGAACTTAAAAGAGGTGATGTGGTGTTGGTGGTTCCCACTGCTTCAGTAGAGGATCAGGTGAGAAGTGGTGGTGAGACATTTTGGTCTGGTAATTAAAAGCCACCAGCATACAGGAATGAACATAATGTCAACAGTAATTCAGGCTGATAGTAATTTTGTGGTTGTTGTTGCAGGATGCCGGCTGGCTCACAGGAATCAAAGAAAGTGAGTGGTTAATACAAGGCGCTGGTGCTCACAAAGGACTATTCCCAGAAAACTTTATACAGCGTTTGGAGTAAGAAGTCTCTTCAGCTTGTGGAGAGAAATGAGCAGAAATATGAGACATCTGTGTCCAAGCTGTCCAGTCAGCATGTAGCAGACACCTAAAACATCTTGTAACCTGCTGCAGCGGTCTGCTGGACAACACAATGGTTTGAAACTCTACAATCTACAAAAACTAAAATTCATGGTCATAAAAAGTAGTACTATTCCTAGTATAACTGAAAATTACTAAGCATGATGTGATAGTATGGTCTACCCTTCTCTGGAATTGAGATGTTTTTTGTTGCTTTTTAAAGAAAAAAAAAAGTATAATGCATTGGGAATGTTGCAATTTCTACATGTTCAGGCACACAAAAAGCTATTGTTTTTGAAGAAAGAAAAAGAAAAACCTTCTTTGCACCAAGTGTGTTGTACTTGTTATGTTGCTCTGCTATTCAAGAATCTGTAGTGCTGTGTTCTATTTCAATGTTCTCAAGTGTAACATTCTTATTTTGAGACTTGTCATAACTGTAGCCCTTGAATCACTGAGTGTGTTTCTATTATATCATTGTTGAGCGTATGTGGTGATTTGTTCTTTGGCATATGTGGTGATGAGTTAAGTCAGTAACAAGTGTTGCTTTGTTCTTGACAAAAGAATGAGACATTTATCATCTGAGCATTGACAAAGAAAGCAGTGCACATCCAGCATGAAAATCTCAAATCTTTTATCAAAGTATTGCAAAAAAATATTCCCACAATTGCAAATATTAATGTTTAGCTGTATAAGTCACATGTTATTAAAATTGTATTTGCAAGAAACAGAGCCAACCAGAAAACTATAAGTGTATGATCACAGGTAAGCTATTAACAAATGCAATATGCAATCTATGTTGTTGATATATTTAAGGTCTCATATTGCTATAGTTCTTTAGATGAACAAATATGTCACTTCCTTTGATATTAAAGTTTAATCTTAATTTAAACCTTTTTGTGATGCACATTCCATAAATATTTGTCATGGTCAATAAATAAGAGTTATTGAGATAGAAATTGTCAAATTTTTCTTTGGAATTGGGTGATTGGAGAATCATGCATTGTCCATGAAATCTTTATTTTGTGTGCGTGGTTTAAGTTAGGGTGAAATCGTATACCCATAGATCTCCCCGCGTCGTCCATCGACTCCGCAGTTGAATAGATATCTAAGGCAAGGCACGGGATTGCGCATGTCACTCAGCATCCCCCCAACCGTATGTACTTTGACCGAGTGCAGGTAAGGGGGTAATAACAACGATCATCAAATTGATGATCCTCCAATCGTCTAAAACTTTTTTTTAAATTTCTTGTGTGTGTTTATCTTATGCCTGTGCTGATGTGTATTCAATTTGGAGACTGTGGCTCCTTCCTTTGGTATGGATGTTGTGACGGTTCCCTGCCATATTCCTGGTTTGTGTGTGTGTCCCTTTAATGGCAGGATCCGGGAGATTGCAGACTGGAGACACCTGGGCCAGTGCTCCAGTATAAAGCTCCGCCTTCCTGGCAACAGGGCCCCGCTCTCCTATCACCCCATGGAGGAACGAGAACGGCTCGTTCCAGCCACCGTTGTCGTTCGATGTATTGTTATGTCGAATAAAACTCTTTGCTTTTGGTAACCTGTCTGCGTCTCCCTGATTAGGTTATGACTGTCAGAGCCAGGTCGTGACAGTTGGAGGCTCGTCCGGGATCTGGACCGTTTGGCGGTCGTGGGTTAGGGTTAGGTTTAATTGGGAGCGGGGCCCTCCTAAGAGGGCCACGAGGGGCACTGGCACAAGGGGGGTTAGGGTTAGGTTTAATTGGGTTAGGGTTAGAGTTAGGTTTGATTGGAGGCGGGGCCCTCCTAAGAGGGCCACGAGGGGCACTGGCACAAGGGGGCTGTCCTTTAAAAAGGCTTTAATAAAAACCCTAAGAAATAAAAAACAATTAAACAATTTTATTAAAAACAGCCTGACAGCAGAGCAACCGCCAGCGGGACAGACGGAGAGGAGATGCTAAAAGGGGAAGGGGAGTTTAAAAAGCAGGCAAACAAGGGGACAAGGGAATAAAAGCATAATCACACACAGTAATTCCCCAACAAATATATAAATAACAAGTATAAATAAAATTAAAACACTGATATGTTATATAAAAAGATAATTTAACATATAATAAATGTATAAGTGCTTTAAAAAAATTAACTAAGTAATAAGTGCTTTAGTGTAAAAAATATAAAAAGATAATTTAACATATAATAAATGTATATACACACAACCCACATCTAAAAGTTTAAAAAGATAAATAAATAGATAAGTGCTTTAAAATGTAAAAACATGCAAAAGTGGAAAAATGTGTAAAATTATGCCAAATAACCCTATTCAAAGTCAGCCGTATGATCGGGAGTCTAAAAAATGGGCCTCGTCTGCCTGTGGGGGGGGGGGGGGGGGGGAAGGAAAGGATATAGGGTACATCTCCAACATGGGAAGATTAAAATAAATAAATACATTAAAAGATCAGATAAGTAAAAATATAAATAAATAATTTAACAATAATACACAATTACCACACATGAAAGACAAATATAAATATATAAAAATATAAATAAATAAACATGTATATAAGAGAAATACCATGGTGGAGATGTAATGGGGGTGAGAGAAGGGACGAAGGGATGGCAGGCGAGGCTCCAATAAAAACAGACTGGGAGTTAATATTTTTCATTTAGCCCAAGGGGGTCTATGGTTCCCAGTCTGTGGATCCACTTCCTCTCCGCTGCTTGCCGCTGTGCCGTGCTCCACTGCCCGCTGCTCTCCAGGCCCACACTTTGGAGACCATGTGAGCCATGGAGTTTAAAATGTGCATATAGGACGCTCGTGCCATTCCCACTATTGATCATATAAAAATGCTGCTTAATTCTAAGATGCAGCTCATTCTTTGTCTCCCCCACGTATAGTTTGTGGCAGGCCCCGCATCTGAGAGCATAAACCACATTCGAAGCTGTGGGTGGCAGGGCCTGCCCCAAGTTAAAACCGAGTCTACTCTGGGGGTTAAAAGCGTGCACTCAAAAAAACGACGCTTTCAACTAACTTAATAAAATCATGGAAAGGATTTCCACATGATTAAAATGCTTTCTTTAAGTATAAAACAATTATGTTGATCCAACTTAAAGTACTTGAGTAGGATCAACTTAATTTAATAGGGTTGGTTCAACGCATTTACTTGGGTTGTGTCCAACTCAATTTAATAGGGTTGGTTTGACTTATTCTACATTAGTCAATTAAGTTGAACCAACCCTAATTAATTAATTTAATCCGGCCCAAGTAAAATAGGTTGGACTAACCCTAATAAATTACGTTGATCTGGCCCAAGTAAATTATATTGGACCAACATAATTGCTTTTTGCTTAAAGAAAGCATTTTAATCATGTGGAAATCCTTTCCATGATTTTATTAAGTTCGTTGAAAGCGTCGTTTATTTGTGTGGTCTATAGACCCATACAAGCACCTGACAACTCCTAGTTTAATTGTGTTGAAATACTTTCCATGATTTAGCTAAGGTAATTCTAAAAATAACTTTAGAGTGTTAACATTTTTTAAATCTTTACCATGAACCAGAACTGAAACTTAAGTTTTAACAAAATATACAGCCTGGAAACATAACAAGACAAATGGGAGATGTTGCAATACAATTGTATTTCTCAAAGAAGGCACTGAATAATGTTTTAACGAGCAGTTGCTCGCAAAGATACATATCAAAATTACAACTTTTCTCAACTTTCTATGACATAGAAATATCAAAATAATAAAGTACACTGCTTCAGTTATTTTTGAAAGTGCCAACATAGTGGATCTTGGTCCATTTGAAAAATAACAAGCGGTCTAAAAAAAACAGTCTCGACCTGAACTCTAAAGAATTTGTCTTTGTACACACATTCCTCTTAAAAGATTTCAAACATTCCTCTTAAAAGATTTCAAACATTCCTCTTAAAAGATTTTAAACATTCCTCTTAAAAGATTTCAAACATTCCTCTTAAAAGATTTCAAACATTCCTCTAAAAACATTTGCAATTACGAACTTGCTGTCGTTTAATGTCCTGGTGAACTCACAGGAATACAGAAAATAACACAGAGACACAGAAGTTTCTTATCTGCTTTAGCCATCAGTGGGCAGTCTCAAACTAACGGGAAAGCTTTGTTTTGAGAGCTTGTCCTTTTATAGATAGGGTTAGGGTTAGGGTTAGGGTTAGGTAAGGAGAAATTAGTTTTCTGCTTACCATAAGGTAAGCAGAGAGCACGGGCAAATAAGGTTTCTCTTAATCCCTCTTCTGACTCCCAATCAGTCACTCTTTCTAATTTTTTATTATGCTTCGTTTATGCCGCTGGGCAGCATCGTTTTCAATTTCCTGATCCAGCGTCTTTCTGCGGCCCATCTTTGGGCCCCAGACCACCCCACCCCGGACTCAAGTCCTGAAATGAGTAAGTTGTTTTTGCCATGTCTCCGAAAGTGCACATATATTTCTGTTTCTTTTTCCAGATGATCAATACAATATATATGTTGTTTCAGACGTTGTTGGAGTGTATTTTTGGTCTGTCCAACATATAATTTATTACAAATTTGACACTCTATCCCATACACCAAGTTAGGGTTAGGGTTAGGGTTAGGGTTAGGGGTTAGGGTTAGGGTTAGGGTTAGGGTTAGGGGTTAGGGTTAGGGTTAGGGTTAGGAAAATCGTTTGTTTTGGCTAGCCCACTGCCGTAAAGCAATGGGTTTGCCGATGCACTGTCACATAACCCGCCCAACCCAGGAACCCTCAGCACTCATTGAGGCCCCCCGGTGTTCTGGTGCCTAATCTGGCGATCCAGACTCTCTCCTTGTGTCTCCTTTGTGACACATTCCACTCTGTGTTGCTTTCTATAACAGTGGTCCTGAGTGAGTCCCAGCCATGTGCTATGAAATGCTTCACCAGGTGTGTGTCTGCCTTTTTCTTCCTGATAATGTTGTATCTGTGCTGGGTAAACCTGGTGGAGACTGAGTTACCCGTTTCTCCCACATATTGAGACTTGCATGCTGTACAATAAATTAAATAAACACAATTTGTGGTTTTCCGACTCCCCCTCGTCTTATTTTGGAAAGTTTCTTCCGTCTTTTGGTTCTGTATCCACTGTTTGTGTTTAAAGTATGTCTCTGATTTATTAAGTATAGGGACCGAGGCAGATCCTAGTTTGGCCCTCACGAGGAGATCTTTTAAATTTTTATTTCTCCTGTATGCAGGAAGAATGCTATGATTTTGTAAAATCTTCGACCCTGTGGTGATTCTCTGGAAGTTTTTTTTACATTTATTGGATAGCTCCCTGGTGGATGGTGAAAACCTGGTGATCAGCGGAATGTTACATGTGACCATGATAGGTTTGGTTTCCAGAAATGTCCTGTAACAGTTTCTGAAGAAGGTCCTGGAGTACCCCCTGGTGGACAAAGCCGTGAATAGGATTTTGACCGCTTTGTGGAAATCTTCAGACCTGGTGCAAATCCTATGAAATCTAAGTAGTTGTGACTTTATGAGTCCTGCATATGTATGTTTGGGGTGGAAACTGGTCTTGAAAAGTAGAGCATGTGTGTCTGTTTCTTTAAAGAAGACCTTAACGTCCAGTGTGTTTTTTTCTTTGAATTTGTCTCCTTTATAAGTGGTTGTGTCCAAAAAATCAACTGTTGTGAGGCTATGTGTGGATTTAATTTTTATAGATTCTCTGTGATTATGTAGAGTATTGAGAAATGTGTCAAATTCTTCTCTGGAATGTTGCCATATTCCCCAGATGTCGTCTAGAAACCTGTAATAATGCAGTGGTCTCAGTGTGCAGGCCTTAAGGGCTGATTCTTCCCACTCTGCCATGAAGATGTTTGCGTATGCTGGAGCGAATTTCTTACCCATAGCTGTTCCCTTGATCTGCAAAAAGATATCTTGATTGAAAACAAAGTCGTTTCTCATGAGATTAATTTCTAGGAGTTGCAATAGCTCCTTGTCTGGCCTGTGCTTGTTGGGATTTCTTTGAAAGATATTTTTTATGGCTTGCATGCCCTCCTTAATATCTATATTTGTGTACAAGCTGTCGATGTCGATGGTAAATAGAATAGCATCTTCTGGAATAGTTAGTTCTTTCACCAGGTTTACAAAGTGATACGTATCTTTGATGTAGCTTGGATGTATAATTGAGAGTGGATTGAGAAAGTAGTCCAAGTATTCTGCTGTATAATATGTCTCACTACTGCAGTCTGAAACTATAGGTCTCCCCGGAGGAATGATATGTGGTATGCTCCACTTTGCCGCATCCTTGTGGATTTTTGGCAACATGTAAAATATTCTGGCTCTGGGTTCATTGTCCCCCATCAGATAATGCTTTTGTTTTTTATTTATGAAACCCTTTACACAGAGAGAATTTAGGATTTTGTTCACCATAGGTATTGTTTCCAAATAGATAGGTTTGTCTAATTTGACATAAGACGTTTCGGTTAATATTTAACCTTCATCAGGCTGAAAATAAGC
>JAFEUB010001637.1:0-2500 GCA_024529925.1 Ophthalmolycus amberensis | reverse complement strand
GGGTTAGGGTTAGGGTTAGGGTTAGGGTTAGGGTTAGGGTTAGGGTTAGGGTTAGGGTTAGGGTTAGGGTTAGGGTTAGGGTTAGGGTTAGGGTTAGGGTTAGGGTTAGGGTTAGGGTTAGGGTTAGGGTTAGGGTTAGGGTTAGGGTTAGGGTTAGGGTTAGGGTTAGGGTTAGGGTTAGGGTTAGGGTTAGGGTTAGGGTTAGGGTTAGGGTTAGGGTTAGGGTTAGGGTTAGGGTTAGGGTTAGGGTTAGGGTTAGGGTTAGGGTTAGGGTTAGGGTTAGGGTTAGGGTTAGGGTTAGGGTTAGGGTTAGGGTTAGGGTTAGGGTTAGGGTTAGGGTTAGGGTTAGGGTTAGGGTTAGGGTTAGGGTTAGGGTTAGGGTTAGGGTTAGGGTTAGGGTTAGGGTTAGGGTTAGGGTTAGGGTTAGGGTTAGGGTTAGGGTT
Source organism: Ophthalmolycus amberensis (assembly GCA_024529925.1). Taxonomy (NCBI): domain Eukaryota; kingdom Metazoa; phylum Chordata; class Actinopteri; order Perciformes; family Zoarcidae; genus Ophthalmolycus; species Ophthalmolycus amberensis. Next base: position 2,057 of record JAFEUB010001637.1, on the reverse strand, counting down.
AGGGTTAGGGTTAGGGTTAGGGTTAGGGTTAGGGTTAGGGTTAGGGTTAGGGTTAGGGTTAGGGTTAGGGTTAGGGTTAGGGTTAGGGTTAGGGTTAGGGTTAGGGTTAGGGTTAGGGTTAGGGTTAGGGTTAGGGTTAGGGTTAGGGTTAGGGTTAGGGTTAGGGTTAGGGTTAGGGTTAGGGTTAGGGTTAGGGTTAGGGTTAGGGTTAGGGTTAGGGTTAGGGTTAGGGTTAGGGTTAGGGTTAGGGTTAGGGTTAGGGTTAGGGTTAGGGTTAGGGTTAGGGTTAGGGTTAGGGTTAGGGTTAGGGTTAGGGTTAGGGTTAGGGTTAGGGTTAGGGTTAGGGTTAGGGTTAGGGTTAGGGTTAGGGTTAGGGTTAGGGTTAGGGTTAGGGTTAGGGTTAGGGTTAGGGTTAGGGTTAGGGTTAGGGTTAGGGTTAGGGTTAGGGTTAGGGTTAGGGTTAGGGTTAGGGTTAGGGTTAGGGTTAGGGTTAGGGTTAGGGTTAGGGTTAGGGTTAGGGTTAGGGTTAGGGTTAGGGTTAGGGTTAGGGTTAGGGTTAGGGTTAGGGTTAGGGTTAGGGTTAGGGTTAGGGTTAGGGTTAGGGTTAGGGTTAGGGTTAGGGTTAGGGTTAGGGTTAGGGTTAGGGTTAGGGTTAGGGTTAGGGTTAGGGTTAGGGTTAGGGTTAGGGTTAGGGTTAGGGTTAGGGTTAGGGTTAGGGTTAGGGTTAGGGTTAGGGTTAGGGTTAGGGTTAGGGTTAGGGTTAGGGTTAGGGTTAGGGTTAGGGTTAGGGTTAGGGTTAGGGTTAGGGTTAGGGTTAGGGTTAGGGTTAGGGTTAGGGTTAGGGTTAGGGTTAGGGTTAGGGTTAGGGTTAGGGTTAGGGTTAGGGTTAGGGTTAGGGTTAGGGTTAGGGTTAGGGTTAGGGTTAGGGTTAGGGTTAGGGTTAGGGTTAGGGTTAGGGTTAGGGTTAGGGTTAGGGTTAGGGTTAGGGTTAGGGTTAGGGTTAGGGTTAGGGTTAGGGTTAGGGTTAGGGTTAGGGTTAGGGTTAGGGTTAGGGTTAGGGTTAGGGTTAGGGTTAGGGTTAGGGTTAGGGTTAGGGTTAGGGTTAGGGTTAGGGTTAGGGTTAGGGTTAGGGTTAGGGTTAGGGTTAGGGTTAGGGTTAGGGTTAGGGTTAGGGTTAGGGTTAGGGTTAGGGTTAGGGTTAGGGTTAGGGTTAGGGTTAGGGTTAGGGTTAGGGTTAGGGTTAGGGTTAGGGTTAGGGTTAGGGTTAGGGTTAGGGTTAGGGTTAGGGTTAGGGTTAGGGTTAGGGTTAGGGTTAGGGTTAGGGTTAGGGTTAGGGTTAGGGTTAGGGTTAGGGTTAGGGTTAGGGTTAGGGTTAGGGTTAGGGTTAGGGTTAGGGTTAGGGTTAGGGTTAGGGTTAGGGTTAGGGTTAGGGTTAGGGTTAGGGTTAGGGTTAGGGTTAGGGTTAGGGTTAGGGTTAGGGTTAGGGTTAGGGTTAGGGTTAGGGTTAGGGTTAGGGTTAGGGTTAGGGTTAGGGTTAGGGTTAGGGTTAGGGTTAGGGTTAGGGTTAGGGTTAGGGTTAGGGTTAGGGTTAGGGTTAGGGTTAGGGTTAGGGTTAGGGTTAGGGTTAGGGTTAGGGTTAGGGTTAGGGTTAGGGTTAGGGTTAGGGTTAGGGTTAGGGTTAGGGTTAGGGTTAGGGTTAGGGTTAGGGTTAGGGTTAGGGTTAGGGTTAGGGTTAGGGTTAGGGTTAGGGTTAGGGTTAGGGTTAGGGTTAGGGTTAGGGTTAGGGTTAGGGTTAGGGTTAGGGTTAGGGTTAGGGTTAGGGTTAGGGTTAGGGTTAGGGTTAGGGTTAGGGTTAGGGTTAGGGTTAGGGTTAGGGTTAGGGTTAGGGTTAGGGTTAGGGTTAGGGTTAGGGTTAGGGTTAGGGTTAGGGTTAGGGTTAGGGTTAGGGTTAGGGTTAGGGTTAGGGTTAGGGTTAGGGTTAGGGTTAGGGTTAGGGTTAGGGTTAGGGTTAGGGTTAGGGTTAGGGTTAGGGTTAGGGTTAGGGTTATTAGTTTAGG
>JAFEUB010001636.1:150000-216985 GCA_024529925.1 Ophthalmolycus amberensis | reverse complement strand
CTAACCCTAACCCTAACCCTAACCCTAACCCTAACCCTAACCTAACCCTAACCCTAACCCTAACCCTAACCCTAACCCTAACCCTAACCTAACCCTAACCCTAACCCTAACCCTAACCTAACCCTAACCCTAACCCTAACCCTAACCCTAACCCTAACCCTAACCCTAACCCTAACCCTAACCCTAACCCTAACCCTAACCCTAACCCTAACCCTAACCCTAACCTAACCCTAACCCTAACCCTAACCCTAACCCTAACCCTAACCCTAACCCTAACCCTAACCCTAACCCTACCCTAACCCTAACCCTAACCCTAACCCTAACCCTAACCCTAACCCTAACCCTAACCCTAACCCTAACCCTAACCCTAACCCTAACCCTAACCCTAACCCTAACCCTAACCTAACCCTAACCCTAACCCTAACCCTAACCCTAACCCTAACCCTAACCCTAACCCTAACCCTAACCCTAACCCTAACCCTAACCCTAACCCTAACCCTAACCCTAACCCTAACCCTAAACCCTAACCCTAACCCTAACCCTAACCCTAACCCTAACCCTAACCCTAACCCTAACCCTAACCCTAACCCTAACCCTAACCCTAACCCTAACCCTAACCCTAACCCTAACCCTAACCCTAACCCTAACCCTAACCCTAACCCTAACCCTAACCCTAACCCTAACCCTAACCCTAACCCTAACCTAACCCTAACCCTAACCCTAACCCTAACCCTAACCCTAACCCTAACCCTAACCCTAACCCTAACCCTAACCCTAACCCTAACCCTAACCCTAACCCTAACCCTAACCCTAACCCTAACCCTAACCCTAACCCTAACCCTAACCCTAACCCTAACCCTAACCCTAACCCTAACCCTAACCCTAACCTAACCCTAACCCTAACCCTAACCCTAACCCTAACCCTAACCCTAACCCTAACCCTAACCCTAACCCTACCCTAACCCTAACCCTAACCCTAACCCTAACCCTAACCCTACCCTAACCCTAACCCTAACCCTAACCCTAACCCTAACCCTAACCCTAACCCTAACCCTAACCCTAACCCTAACCCTAACCCTAACCCTAACCCTAACCCTAACCCTAACCCTAACCCTAACCCTAACCCTAACCCTAACCCTAACCCTAACCCTAACCCTAACCCTAACCCTAACCCTAACCCTAACCCTAACCTAACCCTAACCCTAACCCTAACCCTAACCCTAACCCTAACCCTAACCCTAACCCTAACCCTAACCCTAACCCTAACCCTAACCCTAACCCTAACCCTAACCCTAACCCTAACCCTAACCCTAACCCTAACCCTAACCCTAACCCTAACCCTAACCCTAACCCTAACCTAACCCTAACCCTAACCCTAACCCTAACCCTAACCCTAACCCTAACCCTAACCCTAACCCTAACCCTAACCCTAACCCTAACCCTAACCCTAACCTAACCCTAACCCTAACCCTAACCCTAACCCTAACCCTAACCCTAACCCTAACCCTAACCCTAACCCTAACCCTAACCCTAACCCTAACCCTAACCCTAACCCTAACCCTAACCCTAACCCTAACCCTAACCCTAACCCTAACCCTAACCCTAACCCTAACCCTAACCCTAACCCTAACCCTAACCCTAACCCTAACCCTAACCCTAACCCTAACCCTAACCCTAACCCTAACCCTAACCCTAACCCTAAACCCTAACCCTAACCCTAACCCTAACCCTAACCCTAACCCTAACCCTAACCCTAACCCTAACCCTAACCCTAACCCTAACCCTAACCCTAACCCTAACCCTAACCCTAACCCTAACCTAACCCTAACCCTAACCCTAACCCTAACCCTAACCCTAACCCTAACCCTAACCCTAACCCTAACCCTAACCCTAACCCTAACCCTAACCCTAACCCTAACCTAACCCTAACCCTAACCCTAACCCTAACCCTAACCCTAACCCTAACCCTAACCCTAACCCTAACCCTAACCCTAACCCTAACCCTAACCCTAACCCTAACCCTAACCCTAACCCTAACCCTAACCCTAACCCTAACCCTAACCCTAACCCTAACCCTAACCCTAACCCTAACCCTAACCCTAACCCTAACCCTAACCCTAACCCTAACCCTAACCCTAACCCTAACCCTAACCCTAACCCTAACCCTAACCCTAACCCTAACCCTAACCCTAACCCTAACCCTAACCCTAACCCTAACCCTAACCCTAACCCTAACCCTAACCCTAACCCTAACCCTAACCCTAACCCTAACCCTAACCCTAACCCTAACCCTAACCCTAACCCTAACCCTAACCCTAACCCTAACCCTAACCCTAACCCTAACCCTAACCCTAACCCTAACCCTAACCCTAACCCTAACCCTAACCCTAACCCTAACCCTAACCCTAACCCTAACCCTAACCCTAACCCTAACCCTAACCCTAACCCTAACCCTAACCCTAACCCTAACCCTAACCCTAACCCTAACCCTAACCCTAACCCTAACCCTAACCCTAACCCTAACCCTAACCCTACCCTAACCCTAACCCTAACCCTAACCCTAACCCTAACCCTAACCCTAACCCTAACCCTAACCCTAACCCTAACCCTAACCCTAACCCTAACCCTAACCCTAACCCTAACCCTAACCCTAACCCTAACCCTAACCCTAACCCTAACCCTAACCCTAACCCTAACCCTAACCCTAACCCTAACCCTAACCCTAACCCTAACCCTAACCCTAACCCTAACCCTAACCCTAACCCTAACCCTAACCCTAACCCTAACCCTAACCCTAACCCTAACCCTAACCCTAACCCTAACCCTAACCCTAACCCTAACCCTAACCCTAACCCTAACCCTAACCCTAACCCTAACCCTAACCCTAACCCTAACCCTAACCCTAACCCTAACCCTAACCCTAACCCTAACCCTAACCCTAACCCTAACCCTAACCCTAACCCTAACCCTAACCCTAACCCTAACCCTAACCCTAACCCTAACCCTAACCCTAACCCTAACCCTAACCCTAACCCTAACCCTAACCCTAACCCTAACCCTAACCCTAACCCTAACCCTAACCCTAACCCTAACCCTAACCCTAACCCTAACCCTAACCCTAACCCTAACCCTAACCCTAACCCTAACCCTAACCCTAACCCTAACCCTAACCCTAACCCTAACCCTAACCCTAACCCTAACCCTAACCCTAACCCTAACCCTAACCCTAACCCTAACCCTAACCCTAACCCTAACCCTAACCCTAACCCTAACCCTAACCCTAACCCTAACCCTAACCCTAACCCTAACCCTAACCCTAACCCTAACCCTAACCCTAACCCTAACCCTAACCCTAACCCTAACCCTAACCCTAACCCTAACCCTAACCCTAACCCTAACCCTAACCCTAACCCTAACCCTAACCCTAACCCTAACCCTAACCCTAACCCTAACCCTAACCCTAACCCTAACCCTAACCCTAACCCTAACCCTAACCCTAACCCTAACCCTAACCCTAACCCTAACCCTAACCCTAACCCTAACCCTAACCCTAACCCTAACCCTAACCCTAACCCTAACCCTAACCCTAACCCTAACCCTAACCCTAACCCTAACCCTAACCCTAACCCTAACCCTAACCCTAACCCTAACCCTAACCCTAACCCTAACCCTAACCCTAACCCTAACCCTAACCCTAACCCTAACCCTAACCCTAACCCTAACCCTAACCTAACCCTAACCCTAACCCTAACCCTAACCCTAACCCTAACCCTAACCCTAACCCTAACCCTAACCCTAACCCTAACCCTAACCCTAACCCTAACCCTAACCCTAACCCTAACCCTAACCCTAACCCTAACCCTAACCCTAACCCTAACCCTAACCCTAACCCTAACCCTAACCCTAACCCTAACCCTAACCCTAACCCTAACCCTAACCCTAACCCTAACCCTAACCCTAACCCTAACCCTAACCCTAACCCTAACCCTAACCCTAACCCTAACCCTAACCCTAACCCTAACCCTAACCCTAACCCTAACCCTAACCCTAACCCTAACCCTAACCCTAACCCTAACCCTAACCCTAACCCTAACCCTAACCCTAACCCTAACCCTAACCCTAACCCTAACCCTAACCCTAACCCTAACCCTAACCCTAACCCTAACCCTAACCCTAACCCTAACCCTAACCCTAACCCTAACCCTAACCCTAACCCTAACCCTAACCCTAACCCTAACCCTAACCCTAACCCTAACCCTAACCCTAACCCTAACCCTAACCCTAACCCTAACCCTAACCCTAACCCTAACCCTAACCCTAACCCTAACCCTAACCCTAACCCTAACCCTAACCCTAACCCTAACCCTAACCCTAACCCTAACCCTAACCCTAACCCTAACCCTAACCCTAACCCTAACCCTAACCCTAACCCTAACCCTAACCCTAACCCTAACCCTAACCCTAACCCTAACCCTAACCCTAACCCTAACCCTAACCCTAACCCTAACCCTAACCCTAACCCTAACCCTAACCCTAACCCTAACCCTAACCCTAACCCTAACCCTAACCCTAACCCTAACCCTAACCCTAACCCTAACCCTAACCCTAACCCTAACCCTAACCCTAACCCTAACCCTAACCCTAACCCTAACCCTAACCCTAACCCTAACCCTAACCCTAACCCTAACCCTAACCCTAACCCTAACCCTAACCCTAACCCTAACCCTAACCCTAACCCTAACCCTAACCCTAACCCTAACCCTAACCCTAACCCTAACCCTAACCCTAACCCTAACCCTAACCCTAACCCTAACCCTAACCCTAACCCTAACCCTAACCCTAACCCTAACCCTAACCCTAACCCTAACCCTAACCCTAACCCTAACCCTAACCCTAACCCTAACCCTAACCCTAACCCTAACCCTAACCCTAACCCTAACCCTAACCCTAACCCTAACCCTAACCCTAACCCTAACCCTAACCCTAACCCTAACCCTAACCCTAACCCTAACCCTAACCCTAACCCTAACCCTAACCCTAACCCTAACCCTAACCCTAACCCTAACCCTAACCCTAACCCTAACCCTAACCCTAACCCTAACCCTAACCCTAACCCTAACCCTAACCCTAACCCTAACCCTAACCCTAACCCTAACCCTAACCCTAACCCTAACCCTAACCCTAACCCTAACCCTAACCCTAACCCTAACCCTAACCCTAACCCTAACCCTAACCCTAACCCTAACCCTAACCCTAACCCTAACCCTAACCCTAACCCTAACCCTAACCCTAACCCTAACCCTAACCCTAACCCTAACCCTAACCCTAACCCTAACCCTAACCCTAACCCTAACCCTAACCCTAACCCTAACCCTAACCCTAACCCTAACCCTAACCCTAACCCTAACCCTAACCCTAACCCTAACCCTAACCCTAACCCTAACCCTAACCCTAACCCTAACCCTAACCCTAACCCTAACCCTAACCCTAACCCTAACCCTAACCCTAACCCTAACCCTAACCCTAACCCTAACCCTAACCCTAACCCTAACCCTAACCCTAACCCTAACCCTAACCCTAACCCTAACCCTAACCCTAACCCTAACCCTAACCCTAACCCTAACCCTAACCCTAACCCTAACCCTAACCCTAACCCTAACCCTAACCCTAACCCTAACCCTAACCCTAACCCTAACCCTAACCCTAACCCTAACCCTAACCCTAACCCTAACCCTAACCCTAACCCTAACCCTAACCCTAACCCTAACCCTAACCCTAACCCTAACCCTAACCCTAACCCTAACCCTAACCCTAACCCTAACCCTAACCCTAACCCTAACCCTAACCCTAACCCTAACCCTAACCCTAACCCTAACCCTAACCCTAACCCTAACCCTAACCCTAACCCTAACCCTAACCCTAACCCTAACCCTAACCCTAACCCTAACCCTAACCCTAACCCTAACCCTAACCCTAACCCTAACCCTAACCCTAACCCTAACCCTAACCCTAACCCTAACCCTAACCCTAACCCTAACCCTAACCCTAACCCTAACCCTAACCCTAACCCTAACCCTAACCCTAACCCTAACCCTAACCCTAACCCTAACCCTAACCCTAACCCTAACCCTAACCCTAACCCTAACCCTAACCCTAACCCTAACCCTAACCCTAACCCTAACCCTAACCCTAACCCTAACCCTAACCCTAACCCTAACCCTAACCCTAACCCTAACCCTAACCCTAACCCTAACCCTAACCCTAACCCTAACCCTAACCCTAACCCTAACCCTAACCCTAACCCTAACCCTAACCCTAACCCTAACCCTAACCCTAACCCTAACCCTAACCCTAACCCTAACCCTAACCCTAACCCTAACCCTAACCCTAACCCTAACCCTAACCCTAACCCTAACCCTAACCCTAACCCTAACCCTAACCCTAACCCTAACCCTAACCCTAACCCTAACCCTAACCCTAACCCTAACCCTAACCCTAACCCTAACCCTAACCCTAACCCTAACCCTAACCCTAACCCTAACCCTAACCCTAACCCTAACCCTAACCCTAACCCTAACCCTAACCCTAACCCTAACCCTAACCCTAACCCTAACCCTAACCCTAACCCTAACCCTAACCCTAACCCTAACCCTAACCCTAACCCTAACCCTAACCCTAACCCTAACCCTAACCCTAACCCTAACCCTAACCCTAACCCTAACCCTAACCCTAACCCTAACCCTAACCCTAACCCTAACCCTAACCCTAACCCTAACCCTAACCCTAACCCTAACCCTAACCCTAACCCTAACCCTAACCCTAACCCTAACCCTAACCCTAACCCTAACCCTAACCCTAACCCTAACCCTAACCCTAACCCTAACCCTAACCCTAACCCTAACCCTAACCCTAACCCTAACCCTAACCCTAACCCTAACCCTAACCCTAACCCTAACCCTAACCCTAACCCTAACCCTAACCCTAACCCTAACCCTAACCCTAACCCTAACCCTAACCCTAACCCTAACCCTAACCCTAACCCTAACCCTAACCCTAACCCTAACCCTAACCCTAACCCTAACCCTAACCCTAACCCTAACCCTAACCCTAACCCTAACCCTAACCCTAACCCTAACCCTAACCCTAACCCTAACCCTAACCCTAACCCTAACCCTAACCCTAACCCTAACCCTAACCCTAACCCTAACCCTAACCCTAACCCTAACCCTAACCCTAACCCTAACCCTAACCCTAACCCTAACCCTAACCCTAACCCTAACCCTAACCCTAACCCTAACCCTAACCCTAACCCTAACCCTAACCCTAACCCTAACCCTAACCCTAACCCTAACCCTAACCCTAACCCTAACCCTAACCCTAACCCTAACCCTAACCCTAACCCTAACCCTAACCCTAACCCTAACCCTAACCCTAACCCTAACCCTAACCCTAACCCTAACCCTAACCCTAACCCTAACCCTAACCCTAACCCTAACCCTAACCCTAACCCTAACCCTAACCCTAACCCTAACCCTAACCCTAACCCTAACCCTAACCCTAACCCTAACCCTAACCCTAACCCTAACCCTAACCCTAACCCTAACCCTAACCCTAACCCTAACCCTAACCCTAACCCTAACCCTAACCCTAACCCTAACCCTAACCCTAACCCTAACCCTAACCCTAACCCTAACCCTAACCCTAACCCTAACCCTAACCCTAACCCTAACCCTAACCCTAACCCTAACCCTAACCCTAACCCTAACCCTAACCCTAACCCTAACCCTAACCCTAACCCTAACCCTAACCCTAACCCTAACCCTAACCCTAACCCTAACCCTAACCCTAACCCTAACCCTAACCCTAACCCTAACCCTAACCCTAACCCTAACCCTAACCCTAACCCTAACCCTAACCCTAACCCTAACCCTAACCCTAACCCTAACCCTAACCCTAACCCTAACCCTAACCCTAACCCTAACCCTAACCCTAACCCTAACCCTAACCCTAACCCTAACCCTAACCCTAACCCTAACCCTAACCCTAACCCTAACCCTAACCCTAACCCTAACCCTAACCCTAACCCTAACCCTAACCCTAACCCTAACCCTAACCCTAACCCTAACCCTAACCCTAACCCTAACCCTAACCCTAACCCTAACCCTAACCCTAACCCTAACCCTAACCCTAACCCTAACCCTAACCCTAACCCTAACCCTAACCCTAACCCTAACCCTAACCCTAACCCTAACCCTAACCCTAACCCTAACCCTAACCCTAACCCTAACCCTAACCCTAACCCTAACCCTAACCCTAACCCTAACCCTAACCCTAACCCTAACCCTAACCCTAACCCTAACCCTAACCCTAACCCTAACCCTAACCCTAACCCTAACCCTAACCCTAACCCTAACCCTAACCCTAACCCTAACCCTAACCCTAACCCTAACCCTAACCCTAACCCTAACCCTAACCCTAACCCTAACCCTAACCCTAACCCTAACCCTAACCCTAACCCTAACCCTAACCCTAACCCTAACCCTAACCCTAACCCTAACCCTAACCCTAACCCTAACCCTAACCCTAACCCTAACCCTAACCCTAACCCTAACCCTAACCCTAACCCTAACCCTAACCCTAACCCTAACCCTAACCCTAACCCTAACCCTAACCCTAACCCTAACCCTAACCCTAACCCTAACCCTAACCCTAACCCTAACCCTAACCCTAACCCTAACCCTAACCCTAACCCTAACCCTAACCCTAACCCTAACCCTAACCCTAACCCTAACCCTAACCCTAACCCTAACCCTAACCCTAACCCTAACCCTAACCCTAACCCTAACCCTAACCCTAACCCTAACCCTAACCCTAACCCTAACCCTAACCCTAACCCTAACCCTAACCCTAACCCTAACCCTAACCCTAACCCTAACCCTAACCCTAACCCTAACCCTAACCCTAACCCTAACCCTAACCCTAACCCTAACCCTAACCCTAACCCTAACCCTAACCCTAACCCTAACCCTAACCCTAACCCTAACCCTAACCCTAACCCTAACCCTAACCCTAACCCTAACCCTAACCCTAACCCTAACCCTAACCCTAACCCTAACCCTAACCCTAACCCTAACCCTAACCCTAACCCTAACCCTAACCCTAACCCTAACCCTAACCCTAACCCTAACCCTAACCCTAACCCTAACCCTAACCCTAACCCTAACCCTAACCCTAACCCTAACCCTAACCCTAACCCTAACCCTAACCCTAACCCTAACCCTAACCCTAACCCTAACCCTAACCCTAACCCTAACCCTAACCCTAACCCTAACCCTAACCCTAACCCTAACCCTAACCCTAACCCTAACCCTAACCCTAACCCTAACCCTAACCCTAACCCTAACCCTAACCCTAACCCTAACCCTAACCCTAACCCTAACCCTAACCCTAACCCTAACCCTAACCCTAACCCTAACCCTAACCCTAACCCTAACCCTAACCCTAACCCTAACCCTAACCCTAACCCTAACCCTAACCCTAACCCTAACCCTAACCCTAACCCTAACCCTAACCCTAACCCTAACCCTAACCCTAACCCTAACCCTAACCCTAACCCTAACCCTAACCCTAACCCTAACCCTAACCCTAACCCTAACCCTAACCCTAACCCTAACCCTAACCCTAACCCTAACCCTAACCCTAACCCTAACCCTAACCCTAACCCTAACCCTAACCCTAACCCTAACCCTAACCCTAACCCTAACCCTAACCCTAACCCTAACCCTAACCCTAACCCTAACCCTAACCCTAACCCTAACCCTAACCCTAACCCTAACCCTAACCCTAACCCTAACCCTAACCCTAACCCTAACCCTAACCCTAACCCTAACCCTAACCCTAACCCTAACCCTAACCCTAACCCTAACCCTAACCCTAACCCTAACCCTAACCCTAACCCTAACCCTAACCCTAACCCTAACCCTAACCCTAACCCTAACCCTAACCCTAACCCTAACCCTAACCCTAACCCTAACCCTAACCCTAACCCTAACCCTAACCCTAACCCTAACCCTAACCCTAACCCTAACCCTAACCCTAACCCTAACCCTAACCCTAACCCTAACCCTAACCCTAACCCTAACCCTAACCCTAACCCTAACCCTAACCCTAACCCTAACCCTAACCCTAACCCTAACCCTAACCCTAACCCTAACCCTAACCCTAACCCTAACCCTAACCCTAACCCTAACCCTAACCCTAACCCTAACCCTAACCCTAACCCTAACCCTAACCCTAACCCTAACCCTAACCCTAACCCTAACCCTAACCCTAACCCTAACCCTAACCCTAACCCTAACCCTAACCCTAACCCTAACCCTAACCCTAACCCTAACCCTAACCCTAACCCTAACCCTAACCCTAACCCTAACCCTAACCCTAACCCTAACCCTAACCCTAACCCTAACCCTAACCCTAACCCTAACCCTAACCCTAACCCTAACCCTAACCCTAACCCTAACCCTAACCCTAACCCTAACCCTAACCCTAACCCTAACCCTAACCCTAACCCTAACCCTAACCCTAACCCTAACCCTAACCCTAACCCTAACCCTAACCCTAACCCTAACCCTAACCCTAACCCTAACCCTAACCCTAACCCTAACCCTAACCCTAACCCTAACCCTAACCCTAACCCTAACCCTAACCCTAACCCTAACCCTAACCCTAACCCTAACCCTAACCCTAACCCTAACCCTAACCCTAACCCTAACCCTAACCCTAACCCTAACCCTAACCCTAACCCTAACCCTAACCCTAACCCTAACCCTAACCCTAACCCTAACCCTAACCCTAACCCTAACCCTAACCCTAACCCTAACCCTAACCCTAACCCTAACCCTAACCCTAACCCTAACCCTAACCCTAACCCTAACCCTAACCCTAACCCTAACCCTAACCCTAACCCTAACCCTAACCCTAACCCTAACCCTAACCCTAACCCTAACCCTAACCCTAACCCTAACCCTAACCCTAACCCTAACCCTAACCCTAACCCTAACCCTAACCCTAACCCTAACCCTAACCCTAACCCTAACCCTAACCCTAACCCTAACCCTAACCCTAACCCTAACCCTAACCCTAACCCTAACCCTAACCCTAACCCTAACCCTAACCCTAACCCTAACCCTAACCCTAACCCTAACCCTAACCCTAACCCTAACCCTAACCCTAACCCTAACCCTAACCCTAACCCTAACCCTAACCCTAACCCTAACCCTAACCCTAACCCTAACCCTAACCCTAACCCTAACCCTAACCCTAACCCTAACCCTAACCCTAACCCTAACCCTAACCCTAACCCTAACCCTAACCCTAACCCTAACCCTAACCCTAACCCTAACCCTAACCCTAACCCTAACCCTAACCCTAACCCTAACCCTAACCCTAACCCTAACCCTAACCCTAACCCTAACCCTAACCCTAACCCTAACCCTAACCCTAACCCTAACCCTAACCCTAACCCTAACCCTAACCCTAACCCTAACCCTAACCCTAACCCTAACCCTAACCCTAACCCTAACCCTAACCCTAACCCTAACCCTAACCCTAACCCTAACCCTAACCCTAACCCTAACCCTAACCCTAACCCTAACCCTAACCCTAACCCTAACCCTAACCCTAACCCTAACCCTAACCCTAACCCTAACCCTAACCCTAACCCTAACCCTAACCCTAACCCTAACCCTAACCCTAACCCTAACCCTAACCCTAACCCTAACCCTAACCCTAACCCTAACCCTAACCCTAACCCTAACCCTAACCCTAACCCTAACCCTAACCCTAACCCTAACCCTAACCCTAACCCTAACCCTAACCCTAACCCTAACCCTAACCCTAACCCTAACCCTAACCCTAACCCTAACCCTAACCCTAACCCTAACCCTAACCCTAACCCTAACCCTAACCCTAACCCTAACCCTAACCCTAACCCTAACCCTAACCCTAACCCTAACCCTAACCCTAACCCTAACCCTAACCCTAACCCTAACCCTAACCCTAACCCTAACCCTAACCCTAACCCTAACCCTAACCCTAACCCTAACCCTAACCCTAACCCTAACCCTAACCCTAACCCTAACCCTAACCCTAACCCTAACCCTAACCCTAACCCTAACCCTAACCCTAACCCTAACCCTAACCCTAACCCTAACCCTAACCCTAACCCTAACCCTAACCCTAACCCTAACCCTAACCCTAACCCTAACCCTAACCCTAACCCTAACCCTAACCCTAACCCTAACCCTAACCCTAACCCTAACCCTAACCCTAACCCTAACCCTAACCCTAACCCTAACCCTAACCCTAACCCTAACCCTAACCCTAACCCTAACCCTAACCCTAACCCTAACCCTAACCCTAACCCTAACCCTAACCCTAACCCTAACCCTAACCCTAACCCTAACCCTAACCCTAACCCTAACCCTAACCCTAACCCTAACCCTAACCCTAACCCTAACCCTAACCCTAACCCTAACCCTAACCCTAACCCTAACCCTAACCCTAACCCTAACCCTAACCCTAACCCTAACCCTAACCCTAACCCTAACCCTAACCCTAACCCTAACCCTAACCCTAACCCTAACCCTAACCCTAACCCTAACCCTAACCCTAACCCTAACCCTAACCCTAACCCTAACCCTAACCCTAACCCTAACCCTAACCCTAACCCTAACCCTAACCCTAACCCTAACCCTAACCCTAACCCTAACCCTAACCCTAACCCTAACCCTAACCCTAACCCTAACCCTAACCCTAACCCTAACCCTAACCCTAACCCTAACCCTAACCCTAACCCTAACCCTAACCCTAACCCTAACCCTAACCCTAACCCTAACCCTAACCCTAACCCTAACCCTAACCCTAACCCTAACCCTAACCCTAACCCTAACCCTAACCCTAACCCTAACCCTAACCCTAACCCTAACCCTAACCCTAACCCTAACCCTAACCCTAACCCTAACCCTAACCCTAACCCTAACCCTAACCCTAACCCTAACCCTAACCCTAACCCTAACCCTAACCCTAACCCTAACCCTAACCCTAACCCTAACCCTAACCCTAACCCTAACCCTAACCCTAACCCTAACCCTAACCCTAACCCTAACCCTAACCCTAACCCTAACCCTAACCCTAACCCTAACCCTAACCCTAACCCTAACCCTAACCCTAACCCTAACCCTAACCCTAACCCTAACCCTAACCCTAACCCTAACCCTAACCCTAACCCTAACCCTAACCCTAACCCTAACCCTAACCCTAACCCTAACCCTAACCCTAACCCTAACCCTAACCCTAACCCTAACCCTAACCCTAACCCTAACCCTAACCCTAACCCTAACCCTAACCCTAACCCTAACCCTAACCCTAACCCTAACCCTAACCCTAACCCTAACCCTAACCCTAACCCTAACCCTAACCCTAACCCTAACCCTAACCCTAACCCTAACCCTAACCCTAACCCTAACCCTAACCCTAACCCTAACCCTAACCCTAACCCTAACCCTAACCCTAACCCTAACCCTAACCCTAACCCTAACCCTAACCCTAACCCTAACCCTAACCCTAACCCTAACCCTAACCCTAACCCTAACCCTAACCCTAACCCTAACCCTAACCCTAACCCTAACCCTAACCCTAACCCTAACCCTAACCCTAACCCTAACCCTAACCCTAACCCTAACCCTAACCCTAACCCTAACCCTAACCCTAACCCTAACCCTAACCCTAACCCTAACCCTAACCCTAACCCTAACCCTAACCCTAACCCTAACCCTAACCCTAACCCTAACCCTAACCCTAACCCTAACCCTAACCCTAACCCTAACCCTAACCCTAACCCTAACCCTAACCCTAACCCTAACCCTAACCCTAACCCTAACCCTAACCCTAACCCTAACCCTAACCCTAACCCTAACCCTAACCCTAACCCTAACCCTAACCCTAACCCTAACCCTAACCCTAACCCTAACCCTAACCCTAACCCTAACCCTAACCCTAACCCTAACCCTAACCCTAACCCTAACCCTAACCCTAACCCTAACCCTAACCCTAACCCTAACCCTAACCCTAACCCTAACCCTAACCCTAACCCTAACCCTAACCCTAACCCTAACCCTAACCCTAACCCTAACCCTAACCCTAACCCTAACCCTAACCCTAACCCTAACCCTAACCCTAACCCTAACCCTAACCCTAACCCTAACCCTAACCCTAACCCTAACCCTAACCCTAACCCTAACCCTAACCCTAACCCTAACCCTAACCCTAACCCTAACCCTAACCCTAACCCTAACCCTAACCCTAACCCTAACCCTAACCCTAACCCTAACCCTAACCCTAACCCTAACCCTAACCCTAACCCTAACCCTAACCCTAACCCTAACCCTAACCCTAACCCTAACCCTAACCCTAACCCTAACCCTAACCCTAACCCTAACCCTAACCCTAACCCTAACCCTAACCCTAACCCTAACCCTAACCCTAACCCTAACCCTAACCCTAACCCTAACCCTAACCCTAACCCTAACCCTAACCCTAACCCTAACCCTAACCCTAACCCTAACCCTAACCCTAACCCTAACCCTAACCCTAACCCTAACCCTAACCCTAACCCTAACCCTAACCCTAACCCTAACCCTAACCCTAACCCTAACCCTAACCCTAACCCTAACCCTAACCCTAACCCTAACCCTAACCCTAACCCTAACCCTAACCCTAACCCTAACCCTAACCCTAACCCTAACCCTAACCCTAACCCTAACCCTAACCCTAACCCTAACCCTAACCCTAACCCTAACCCTAACCCTAACCCTAACCCTAACCCTAACCCTAACCCTAACCCTAACCCTAACCCTAACCCTAACCCTAACCCTAACCCTAACCCTAACCCTAACCCTAACCCTAACCCTAACCCTAACCCTAACCCTAACCCTAACCCTAACCCTAACCCTAACCCTAACCCTAACCCTAACCCTAACCCTAACCCTAACCCTAACCCTAACCCTAACCCTAACCCTAACCCTAACCCTAACCCTAACCCTAACCCTAACCCTAACCCTAACCCTAACCCTAACCCTAACCCTAACCCTAACCCTAACCCTAACCCTAACCCTAACCCTAACCCTAACCCTAACCCTAACCCTAACCCTAACCCTAACCCTAACCCTAACCCTAACCCTAACCCTAACCCTAACCCTAACCCTAACCCTAACCCTAACCCTAACCCTAACCCTAACCCTAACCCTAACCCTAACCCTAACCCTAACCCTAACCCTAACCCTAACCCTAACCCTAACCCTAACCCTAACCCTAACCCTAACCCTAACCCTAACCCTAACCCTAACCCTAACCCTAACCCTAACCCTAACCCTAACCCTAACCCTAACCCTAACCCTAACCCTAACCCTAACCCTAACCCTAACCCTAACCCTAACCCTAACCCTAACCCTAACCCTAACCCTAACCCTAACCCTAACCCTAACCCTAACCCTAACCCTAACCCTAACCCTAACCCTAACCCTAACCCTAACCCTAACCCTAACCCTAACCCTAACCCTAACCCTAACCCTAACCCTAACCCTAACCCTAACCCTAACCCTAACCCTAACCCTAACCCTAACCCTAACCCTAACCCTAACCCTAACCCTAACCCTAACCCTAACCCTAACCCTAACCCTAACCCTAACCCTAACCCTAACCCTAACCCTAACCCTAACCCTAACCCTAACCCTAACCCTAACCCTAACCCTAACCCTAACCCTAACCCTAACCCTAACCCTAACCCTAACCCTAACCCTAACCCTAACCCTAACCCTAACCCTAACCCTAACCCTAACCCTAACCCTAACCCTAACCCTAACCCTAACCCTAACCCTAACCCTAACCCTAACCCTAACCCTAACCCTAACCCTAACCCTAACCCTAACCCTAACCCTAACCCTAACCCTAACCCTAACCCTAACCCTAACCCTAACCCTAACCCTAACCCTAACCCTAACCCTAACCCTAACCCTAACCCTAACCCTAACCCTAACCCTAACCCTAACCCTAACCCTAACCCTAACCCTAACCCTAACCCTAACCCTAACCCTAACCCTAACCCTAACCCTAACCCTAACCCTAACCCTAACCCTAACCCTAACCCTAACCCTAACCCTAACCCTAACCCTAACCCTAACCCTAACCCTAACCCTAACCCTAACCCTAACCCTAACCCTAACCCTAACCCTAACCCTAACCCTAACCCTAACCCTAACCCTAACCCTAACCCTAACCCTAACCCTAACCCTAACCCTAACCCTAACCCTAACCCTAACCCTAACCCTAACCCTAACCCTAACCCTAACCCTAACCCTAACCCTAACCCTAACCCTAACCCTAACCCTAACCCTAACCCTAACCCTAACCCTAACCCTAACCCTAACCCTAACCCTAACCCTAACCCTAACCCTAACCCTAACCCTAACCCTAACCCTAACCCTAACCCTAACCCTAACCCTAACCCTAACCCTAACCCTAACCCTAACCCTAACCCTAACCCTAACCCTAACCCTAACCCTAACCCTAACCCTAACCCTAACCCTAACCCTAACCCTAACCCTAACCCTAACCCTAACCCTAACCCTAACCCTAACCCTAACCCTAACCCTAACCCTAACCCTAACCCTAACCCTAACCCTAACCCTAACCCTAACCCTAACCCTAACCCTAACCCTAACCCTAACCCTAACCCTAACCCTAACCCTAACCCTAACCCTAACCCTAACCCTAACCCTAACCCTAACCCTAACCCTAACCCTAACCCTAACCCTAACCCTAACCCTAACCCTAACCCTAACCCTAACCCTAACCCTAACCCTAACCCTAACCCTAACCCTAACCCTAACCCTAACCCTAACCCTAACCCTAACCCTAACCCTAACCCTAACCCTAACCCTAACCCTAACCCTAACCCTAACCCTAACCCTAACCCTAACCCTAACCCTAACCCTAACCCTAACCCTAACCCTAACCCTAACCCTAACCCTAACCCTAACCCTAACCCTAACCCTAACCCTAACCCTAACCCTAACCCTAACCCTAACCCTAACCCTAACCCTAACCCTAACCCTAACCCTAACCCTAACCCTAACCCTAACCCTAACCCTAACCCTAACCCTAACCCTAACCCTAACCCTAACCCTAACCCTAACCCTAACCCTAACCCTAACCCTAACCCTAACCCTAACCCTAACCCTAACCCTAACCCTAACCCTAACCCTAACCCTAACCCTAACCCTAACCCTAACCCTAACCCTAACCCTAACCCTAACCCTAACCCTAACCCTAACCCTAACCCTAACCCTAACCCTAACCCTAACCCTAACCCTAACCCTAACCCTAACCCTAACCCTAACCCTAACCCTAACCCTAACCCTAACCCTAACCCTAACCCTAACCCTAACCCTAACCCTAACCCTAACCCTAACCCTAACCCTAACCCTAACCCTAACCCTAACCCTAACCCTAACCCTAACCCTAACCCTAACCCTAACCCTAACCCTAACCCTAACCCTAACCCTAACCCTAACCCTAACCCTAACCCTAACCCTAACCCTAACCCTAACCCTAACCCTAACCCTAACCCTAACCCTAACCCTAACCCTAACCCTAACCCTAACCCTAACCCTAACCCTAACCCTAACCCTAACCCTAACCCTAACCCTAACCCTAACCCTAACCCTAACCCTAACCCTAACCCTAACCCTAACCCTAACCCTAACCCTAACCCTAACCCTAACCCTAACCCTAACCCTAACCCTAACCCTAACCCTAACCCTAACCCTAACCCTAACCCTAACCCTAACCCTAACCCTAACCCTAACCCTAACCCTAACCCTAACCCTAACCCTAACCCTAACCCTAACCCTAACCCTAACCCTAACCCTAACCCTAACCCTAACCCTAACCCTAACCCTAACCCTAACCCTAACCCTAACCCTAACCCTAACCCTAACCCTAACCCTAACCCTAACCCTAACCCTAACCCTAACCCTAACCCTAACCCTAACCCTAACCCTAACCCTAACCCTAACCCTAACCCTAACCCTAACCCTAACCCTAACCCTAACCCTAACCCTAACCCTAACCCTAACCCTAACCCTAACCCTAACCCTAACCCTAACCCTAACCCTAACCCTAACCCTAACCCTAACCCTAACCCTAACCCTAACCCTAACCCTAACCCTAACCCTAACCCTAACCCTAACCCTAACCCTAACCCTAACCCTAACCCTAACCCTAACCCTAACCCTAACCCTAACCCTAACCCTAACCCTAACCCTAACCCTAACCCTAACCCTAACCCTAACCCTAACCCTAACCCTAACCCTAACCCTAACCCTAACCCTAACCCTAACCCTAACCCTAACCCTAACCCTAACCCTAACCCTAACCCTAACCCTAACCCTAACCCTAACCCTAACCCTAACCCTAACCCTAACCCTAACCCTAACCCTAACCCTAACCCTAACCCTAACCCTAACCCTAACCCTAACCCTAACCCTAACCCTAACCCTAACCCTAACCCTAACCCTAACCCTAACCCTAACCCTAACCCTAACCCTAACCCTAACCCTAACCCTAACCCTAACCCTAACCCTAACCCTAACCCTAACCCTAACCCTAACCCTAACCCTAACCCTAACCCTAACCCTAACCCTAACCCTAACCCTAACCCTAACCCTAACCCTAACCCTAACCCTAACCCTAACCCTAACCCTAACCCTAACCCTAACCCTAACCCTAACCCTAACCCTAACCCTAACCCTAACCCTAACCCTAACCCTAACCCTAACCCTAACCCTAACCCTAACCCTAACCCTAACCCTAACCCTAACCCTAACCCTAACCCTAACCCTAACCCTAACCCTAACCCTAACCCTAACCCTAACCCTAACCCTAACCCTAACCCTAACCCTAACCCTAACCCTAACCCTAACCCTAACCCTAACCCTAACCCTAACCCTAACCCTAACCCTAACCCTAACCCTAACCCTAACCCTAACCCTAACCCTACCCTAACCCTAACCCTAACCCTAACCCTAACCCTAACCCTAACCCTAACCCTAACCCTAACCCTAACCCTAACCCTAACCCTAACCCTAACCCTAACCCTAACCCTAACCCTAACCCTAACCCTAACCCTAACCCTAACCCTAACCCTAACCCTAACCCTAACCCTAACCCTAACCCTAACCCTAACCCTAACCCTAACCCTAACCCTAACCCTAACCCTAACCCTAACCCTAACCCTAACCCTAACCCTAACCCTAACCCTAACCCTAACCCTAACCCTAACCCTAACCCTAACCCTAACCCTAACCCTAACCCTAACCCTAACCCTAACCCTAACCCTAACCCTAACCCTAACCCTAACCCTAACCCTAACCCTAACCCTAACCCTAACCCTAACCCTAACCCTAACCCTAACCCTAACCCTAACCCTAACCCTAACCCTAACCCTAACCCTAACCCTAACCCTAACCCTAACCCTAACCCTAACCCTAACCCTAACCCTAACCCTAACCCTAACCCTAACCCTAACCCTAACCCTAACCCTAACCCTAACCCTAACCCTAACCCTAACCCTAACCCTAACCCTAACCCTAACCCTAACCCTAACCCTAACCCTAACCCTAACCCTAACCCTAACCCTAACCCTAACCCTAACCCTAACCCTAACCCTAACCCTAACCCTAACCCTAACCCTAACCCTAACCCTAACCCTAACCCTAACCCTAACCCTAACCCTAACCCTAACCCTAACCCTAACCCTAACCCTAACCCTAACCCTAACCCTAACCCTAACCCTAACCCTAACCCTAACCCTAACCCTAACCCTAACCCTAACCCTAACCCTAACCCTAACCCTAACCCTAACCCTAACCCTAACCCTAACCCTAACCCTAACCCTAACCCTAACCCTAACCCTAACCCTAACCCTAACCCTAACCCTAACCCTAACCCTAACCCTAACCCTAACCCTAACCCTAACCCTAACCCTAACCCTAACCCTAACCCTAACCCTAACCCTAACCCTAACCCTAACCCTAACCCTAACCCTAACCCTAACCCTAACCCTAACCCTAACCCTAACCCTAACCCTAACCCTAACCCTAACCCTAACCCTAACCCTAACCCTAACCCTAACCCTAACCCTAACCCTAACCCTAACCCTAACCCTAACCCTAACCCTAACCCTAACCCTAACCCTAACCCTAACCCTAACCCTAACCCTAACCCTAACCCTAACCCTAACCCTAACCCTAACCCTAACCCTAACCCTAACCCTAACCCTAACCCTAACCCTAACCCTAACCCTAACCCTAACCCTAACCCTAACCCTAACCCTAACCCTAACCCTAACCCTAACCCTAACCCTAACCCTAACCCTAACCCTAACCCTAACCCTAACCCTAACCCTAACCCTAACCCTAACCCTAACCCTAACCCTAACCCTAACCCTAACCCTAACCCTAACCCTAACCCTAACCCTAACCCTAACCCTAACCCTAACCCTAACCCTAACCCTAACCCTAACCCTAACCCTAACCCTAACCCTAACCCTAACCCTAACCCTAACCCTAACCCTAACCCTAACCCTAACCCTAACCCTAACCCTAACCCTAACCCTAACCCTAACCCTAACCCTAACCCTAACCCTAACCCTAACCCTAACCCTAACCCTAACCCTAACCCTAACCCTAACCCTAACCCTAACCCTAACCCTAACCCTAACCCTAACCCTAACCCTAACCCTAACCCTAACCCTAACCCTAACCCTAACCCTAACCCTAACCCTAACCCTAACCCTAACCCTAACCCTAACCCTAACCCTAACCCTAACCCTAACCCTAACCCTAACCCTAACCCTAACCCTAACCCTAACCCTAACCCTAACCCTAACCCTAACCCTAACCCTAACCCTAACCCTAACCCTAACCCTAACCCTAACCCTAACCCTAACCCTAACCCTAACCCTAACCCTAACCCTAACCCTAACCCTAACCCTAACCCTAACCCTAACCCTAACCCTAACCCTAACCCTAACCCTAACCCTAACCCTAACCCTAACCCTAACCCTAACCCTAACCCTAACCCTAACCCTAACCCTAACCCTAACCCTAACCCTAACCCTAACCCTAACCCTAACCCTAACCCTAACCCTAACCCTAACCCTAACCCTAACCCTAACCCTAACCCTAACCCTAACCCTAACCCTAACCCTAACCCTAACCCTAACCCTAACCCTAACCCTAACCCTAACCCTAACCCTAACCCTAACCCTAACCCTAACCCTAACCCTAACCCTAACCCTAACCCTAACCCTAACCCTAACCCTAACCCTAACCCTAACCCTAACCCTAACCCTAACCCTAACCCTAACCCTAACCCTAACCCTAACCCTAACCCTAACCCTAACCCTAACCCTAACCCTAACCCTAACCCTAACCCTAACCCTAACCCTAACCCTAACCCTAACCCTAACCCTAACCCTAACCCTAACCCTAACCCTAACCCTAACCCTAACCCTAACCCTAACCCTAACCCTAACCCTAACCCTAACCCTAACCCTAACCCTAACCCTAACCCTAACCCTAACCCTAACCCTAACCCTAACCCTAACCCTAACCCTAACCCTAACCCTAACCCTAACCCTAACCCTAACCCTAACCCTAACCCTAACCCTAACCCTAACCCTAACCCTAACCCTAACCCTAACCCTAACCCTAACCCTAACCCTAACCCTAACCCTAACCCTAACCCTAACCCTAACCCTAACCCTAACCCTAACCCTAACCCTAACCCTAACCCTAACCCTAACCCTAACCCTAACCCTAACCCTAACCCTAACCCTAACCCTAACCCTAACCCTAACCCTAACCCTAACCCTAACCCTAACCCTAACCCTAACCCTAACCCTAACCCTAACCCTAACCCTAACCCTAACCCTAACCCTAACCCTAACCCTAACCCTAACCCTAACCCTAACCCTAACCCTAACCCTAACCCTAACCCTAACCCTAACCCTAACCCTAACCCTAACCCTAACCCTAACCCTAACCCTAACCCTAACCCTAACCCTAACCCTAACCCTAACCCTAACCCTAACCCTAACCCTAACCCTAACCCTAACCCTAACCCTAACCCTAACCCTAACCCTAACCCTAACCCTAACCCTAACCCTAACCCTAACCCTAACCCTAACCCTAACCCTAACCCTAACCCTAACCCTAACCCTAACCCTAACCCTAACCCTAACCCTAACCCTAACCCTAACCCTAACCCTAACCCTAACCCTAACCCTAACCCTAACCCTAACCCTAACCCTAACCCTAACCCTAACCCTAACCCTAACCCTAACCCTAACCCTAACCCTAACCCTAACCCTAACCCTAACCCTAACCCTAACCCTAACCCTAACCCTAACCCTAACCCTAACCCTAACCCTAACCCTAACCCTAACCCTAACCCTAACCCTAACCCTAACCCTAACCCTAACCCTAACCCTAACCCTAACCCTAACCCTAACCCTAACCCTAACCCTAACCCTAACCCTAACCCTAACCCTAACCCTAACCCTAACCCTAACCCTAACCCTAACCCTAACCCTAACCCTAACCCTAACCCTAACCCTAACCCTAACCCTAACCCTAACCCTAACCCTAACCCTAACCCTAACCCTAACCCTAACCCTAACCCTAACCCTAACCCTAACCCTAACCCTAACCCTAACCCTAACCCTAACCCTAACCCTAACCCTAACCCTAACCCTAACCCTAACCCTAACCCTAACCCTAACCCTAACCCTAACCCTAACCCTAACCCTAACCCTAACCCTAACCCTAACCCTAACCCTAACCCTAACCCTAACCCTAACCCTAACCCTAACCCTAACCCTAACCCTAACCCTAACCCTAACCCTAACCCTAACCCTAACCCTAACCCTAACCCTAACCCTAACCCTAACCCTAACCCTAACCCTAACCCTAACCCTAACCCTAACCCTAACCCTAACCCTAACCCTAACCCTAACCCTAACCCTAACCCTAACCCTAACCCTAACCCTAACCCTAACCCTAACCCTAACCCTAACCCTAACCCTAACCCTAACCCTAACCCTAACCCTAACCCTAACCCTAACCCTAACCCTAACCCTAACCCTAACCCTAACCCTAACCCTAACCCTAACCCTAACCCTAACCCTAACCCTAACCCTAACCCTAACCCTAACCCTAACCCTAACCCTAACCCTAACCCTAACCCTAACCCTAACCCTAACCCTAACCCTAACCCTAACCCTAACCCTAACCCTAACCCTAACCCTAACCCTAACCCTAACCCTAACCCTAACCCTAACCCTAACCCTAACCCTAACCCTAACCCTAACCCTAACCCTAACCCTAACCCTAACCCTAACCCTAACCCTAACCCTAACCCTAACCCTAACCCTAACCCTAACCCTAACCCTAACCCTAACCCTAACCCTAACCCTAACCCTAACCCTAACCCTAACCCTAACCCTAACCCTAACCCTAACCCTAACCCTAACCCTAACCCTAACCCTAACCCTAACCCTAACCCTAACCCTAACCCTAACCCTAACCCTAACCCTAACCCTAACCCTAACCCTAACCCTAACCCTAACCCTAACCCTAACCCTAACCCTAACCCTAACCCTAACCCTAACCCCTAACCCTAACCCTAACCCTAACCCTAACCCTAACCCTAACCCTAACCCTAACCCTAACCCTAACCCTAACCCTAACCCTAACCCTAACCCTAACCCTAACCCTAACCCTAACCCTAACCCTAACCCTAACCCTAACCCTAACCCTAACCCTAACCCTAACCCTAACCCTAACCCTAACCCTAACCCTAACCCTAACCCTAACCCTAACCCTAACCCTAACCCTAACCCTAACCCTAACCCTAACCCTAACCCTAACCCTAACCCTAACCCTAACCCTAACCCTAACCCTAACCCTAACCCTAACCCTAACCCTAACCCTAACCCTAACCCTAACCCTAACCCTAACCCTAACCCTAACCCTAACCCTAACCCTAACCCTAACCCTAACCCTAACCCTAACCCTAACCCTAACCCTAACCCTAACCCTTTGTCCACCAGGGGGTACTCCAGGACCTTCTTCAGAAACTGTTACAGGACATTTCTGGAAACCAAACCTATCATGGTCACATGTAACATTCCGCTGATCACCAGGTTTTCACCATCCACCAGGGAGCTATCCAATAAATGTAAAAAAAACTTCCAGAGAATCACCACAGGGTCGAAGATTTTACAAAATCATAGCATTCTTCCTGCATACAGGAGAAATAAAAATTTAAAAGATCTCCTCGTGAGGGCCAAATTAGGATCTGCCTCGGTCCCTATACTTAATAAATCAGAGACATACTTTAAACACAAACAGTGGATACAGAACCAAAAGACTGAAGAAACTTTCCAAAATAAGACGAGGGGGAGTCTGAAAACCACAAATTGTGTTTATTTAATTTATTGTACAGCATGCAAGTCTCAATATGTGGGAGAAACGGGTAACTCAGTCTCCACCAGGTTTACCCAGCACAGATACAACATTATCAGGAAGAAAAAGGCAGACACACACCTGGTGAAGCATTTCATAGCACATGGCTGGGACTCACTCAGGACCACTGTTATAGAAAGCAACACAGAGTGGAATGTGTCACAAAGGAGACACAAGGAGAGAGTCTGGATCGCCAGATTAGGCACCAGAACACCGGGGGGCCTCAATGAGTGCTGAGGGTTCCTGGGTTGGGCGGGTTATGTGACAGTGCATCGGCAAACCCATTGCTTTACGGCAGTGGGCTAGCCAAAACAAACGATTTTCCTAACCCTAACCCTAACCCTAACCCTAACCCTAACCCTAACCCTAACCCAACCCTAACCCTAACCCTAACCCTAACCCTAACCCTAACCCTAACCCTAACCCTAACCCTAACCCTAACCCTACTGTTGCCCTAAACTTAACCTCACTGGGGGAGACGGCAATTAGATACAGTTCCGCAAGGTACAATTAAACGGTCACGAAATTCACGTGACCGAGAATTAAGCCATTTGCCTGAAGAAGGAGTAAGGTCTCCGAAACGTTGCACAATTGGCTTAATTTGGAGAGCAGGGCCAAGCCCATTTAGTCTGCGAGGAGTGCAGGACAAGCTCGGTCTGCTCCGAGCGCAGGACAAGCTCGGTCTGCTCCGAGCGCAGGGCTGCGACCACAGTCTGCTTGGAGAGCAGGGTTCATACCATCATACCATACAGTCTGCGATAATGTTCATGAAGACAAAACAGTCTGAATTTCTAAGCGCGTGTGTGCGCGGAAGTGTGCTTGTGGAACATCGGGGGTTACGTCGGTGGGAGAATGGACGGATCAATTTGGTTAAGGCCAGGACACCGGGGGCGGTGGTCGCTTTGCTGGCAACTCAGAGTCGGTTTATGGACAGTGCATTTCTCTCGGACGTTGTCATGACGTTCGGGAGGCAAAAACCCTAAACCTAACTTAGCCCGTGCCTTTACCGGACTCGCTGCGTGGAATGTTGTCGGTGAGGTGGCTATCGCCCTCCGTCCCAGCCACCATTTTATTATCCAGTCCCTGTACTGTTGCCCTAAACTTAACCTCACTGGGGGAGACGGCAATTAGATACAGTTCCGCAAGGTACAATTAAACGGTCACGAAATTCACGTGACCGAGAATTAAGCCATTTGCCTGAAGAAGGAGTAAGGTCTCCGAAACGTTGCACAATTGGCTTCATTTGGAGAGCAGGGCCAAGCCCATTTAGTCTGCGAGGAGTGCAGGACAAGCTCGGTCTGCTCCGAGCGCAGGACAAGCTCGGTCTGCTCCGAGCGCAGGGCTGCGACCACAGTCTGCTTGGAGAGCAGGGTTCATACCATCATACCATACAGTCTGCGATAATGTTCATGAAGACAAAACAGTCTGAATTTCTAAGCGCGTGTGTGCGCGGAAGTGTGCTTGTGGAACATCGGGGGTTACGTCGGTGGGAGAATGGACGGATCAATTTGGTTAAGGCCAGGACACCGGGGGCGGTGGTCGCTTTGCTGGCAACTCAGAGTCGGTTTATGGACAGTGCATTTCTCTCGGACGTTGTCATGACGTTCGGGAGGCAAAAACCCTAAACCTAACTTAGCCCGTGCCTTTACCGGACTCGCTGCGTGGAATGTTGTCGGTGAGGTGGCTATCGCCCTCCGTCCCAGCCACCATTTTATTATCCAGTCCCTGTACTGTTGCCCTAAACTTAACCTCACTGGGGGAGACGGCAATTAGATACAGTTCCGCAAGGTACAATTAAACGGTCACGAAATTCACGTGACCGAGAATTAAGCCATTTGCCTGAAGAAGGAGTAAGGTCTCCGAAACGTTGCACAATTGGCTTAATTTGGAGAGCAGGGCCAAGCCCATTTAGTCTGCGAGGAGTGCAGGACAAGCTCGGTCTGCTCCGAGCGCAGGACAAGCTCGGTCTGCTCCGAGCGCAGGGCTGCGACCACAGTCTGCTTGGAGAGCAGGGTTCATACCATCATACCATACAGTCTGCGATAATGTTCATGAAGACAAAACAGTCTGAATTTCTAAGCGCGTGTGTGCGCGGAAGTGTGCTTGTGGAACATCGGGGGTTACGTCGGTGGGAGAATGGACGGATCAATTTGGTTAAGGCCAGGACACCGGGGGCGGTGGTCGCTTTGCTGGCAACTCAGAGTCGGTTTATGGACAGTGCATTTCTCTCGGACGTTGTCATGACGTTCGGGAGGCAAAAACCCTAAACCTAACTTAGCCCGTGCCTTTACCGGACTCGCTGCGTGGAATGTTGTCGGTGAGGTGGCTATCGCCCTCCGTCCCAGCCACCATTTTATTATCCAGTCCCTGTACTGTTGCCCTAAACTTAACCTCACTGGGGGAGACGGCAATTAGATACAGTTCCGCAAGGTACAATTAAACGGTCACGAAATTCACGTGACCGAGAATTAAGCCATTTGCCTGAAGAAGGAGTAAGGTCTCCGAAACGTTGCACAATTGGCTTAATTTGGAGAGCAGGGCCAAGCCCATTTAGTCTGCGAGGAGTGCAGGACAAGCTCGGTCTGCTCCGAGCGCAGGACAAGCTCGGTCTGCTCCGAGCGCAGGGCTGCGACCACAGTCTGCTTGGAGAGCAGGGTTCATACCATCATACCATACAGTCTGCGATAATGTTCATGAAGACAAAACAGTCTGAATTTCTAAGCGCGTGTGTGCGCGGAAGTGTGCTTGTGGAACATCGGGGGTTACGTCGGTGGGAGAATGGACGGATCAATTTGGTTAAGGCCAGGACACCGGGGGCGGTGGTCGCTTTGCTGGCAACTCAGAGTCGGTTTATGGACAGTGCATTTCTCTCGGACGTTGTCATGACGTTCGGGAGGCAAAAACCCTAAACCTAACTTAGCCCGTGCCTTTACCGGACTCGCTGCGTGGAATGTTGTCGGTGAGGTGGCTATCGCCCTCCGTCCCAGCCACCATTTTATTATCCAGTCCCTGTACTGTTGCCCTAAACTTAACCTCACTGGGGGAGACGGCAATTAGATACAGTTCCGCAAGGTACAATTAAACGGTCACGAAATTCACGTGACCGAGAATTAAGCCATTTGCCTGAAGAAGGAGTAAGGTCTCCGAAACGTTGCACAATTGGCTTAATTTGGAGAGCAGGGCCAAGCCCATTTAGTCTGCGAGGAGTGCAGGACAAGCTCGGTCTGCTCCGAGCGCAGGACAAGCTCGGTCTGCTCCGAGCGCAGGGCTGCGACCACAGTCTGCTTGGAGAGCAGGGTTCATACCATCATACCATACAGTCTGCGATAATGTTCATGAAGACAAAACAGTCTGAATTTCTAAGCGCGTGTGTGCGCGGAAGTGTGCTTGTGGAACATCGGGGGTTACGTCGGTGGGAGAATGGACGGATCAATTTGGTTAAGGCCAGGACACCGGGGGCGGTGGTCGCTTTGCTGGCAACTCAGAGTCGGTTTATGGACAGTGCATTTCTCTCGGACGTTGTCATGACGTTCGGGAGGCAAAAACCCTAAACCTAACTTAGCCCGTGCCTTTACCGGACTCGCTGCGTGGAATGTTGTCGGTGAGGTGGCTATCGCCCTCCGTCCCAGCCACCATTTTATTATCCAGTCCCTGTACTGTTGCCCTAAACTTAACCTCACTGGGGGAGACGGCAATTAGATACAGTTCCGCAAGGTACAATTAAACGGTCACGAAATTCACGTGACCGAGAATTAAGCCATTTGCCTGAAGAAGGAGTAAGGTCTCCGAAACGTTGCACAATTGGCTTCATTTGGAGAGCAGGGCCAAGCCCATTTAGTCTGCGAGGAGTGCAGGACAAGCTCGGTCTGCTCCGAGCGCAGGACAAGCTCGGTCTGCTCCGAGCGCAGGGCTGCGACCACAGTCTGCTTGGAGAGCAGGGTTCATACCATCATACCATACAGTCTGCGATAATGTTCATGAAGACAAAACAGTCTGAATTTCTAAGCGCGTGTGTGCGCGGAAGTGTGCTTGTGGAACATCGGGGGTTACGTCGGTGGGAGAATGGACGGATCAATTTGGTTAAGGCCAGGACACCGGGGGCGGTGGTCGCTTTGCTGGCAACTCAGAGTCGGTTTATGGACAGTGCATTTCTCTCGGACGTTGTCATGACGTTCGGGAGGCAAAAACCCTAAACCTAACTTAGCCCGTGCCTTTACCGGACTCGCTGCGTGGAATGTTGTCGGTGAGGTGGCTATCGCCCTCCGTCCCAGCCACCATTTTATTATCCAGTCCCTGTACTGTTGCCCTAAACTTAACCTCACTGGGGGAGACGGCAATTAGATACAGTTCCGCAAGGTACAATTAAACGGTCACGAAATTCACGTGACCGAGAATTAAGCCATTTGCCTGAAGAAGGAGTAAGGTCTCCGAAACGTTGCACAATTGGCTTAATTTGGAGAGCAGGGCCAAGCCCATTTAGTCTGCGAGGAGTGCAGGACAAGCTCGGTCTGCTCCGAGCGCAGGACAAGCTCGGTCTGCTCCGAGCGCAGGGCTGCGACCACAGTCTGCTTGGAGAGCAGGGTTCATACCATCATACCATACAGTCTGCGATAATGTTCATGAAGACAAAACAGTCTGAATTTCTAAGCGCGTGTGTGCGCGGAAGTGTGCTTGTGGAACATCGGGGGTTACGTCGGTGGGAGAATGGACGGATCAATTTGGTTAAGGCCAGGACACCGGGGGCGGTGGTCGCTTTGCTGGCAACTCAGAGTCGGTTTATGGACAGTGCATTTCTCTCGGACGTTGTCATGACGTTCGGGAGGCAAAAACCCTAAACCTAACTTAGCCCGTGCCTTTACCGGACTCGCTGCGTGGAATGTTGTCGGTGAGGTGGCTATCGCCCTCCGTCCCAGCCACCATTTTATTATCCAGTCCCTGTACTGTTGCCCTAAACTTAACCTCACTGGGGGAGACGGCAATTAGATACAGTTCCGCAAGGTACAATTAAACGGTCACGAAATTCACGTGACCGAGAATTAAGCCATTTGCCTGAAGAAGGAGTAAGGTCTCCGAAACGTTGCACAATTGGCTTCATTTGGAGAGCAGGGCCAAGCCCATTTAGTCTGCGAGGAGTGCAGGACAAGCTCGGTCTGCTCCGAGCGCAGGACAAGCTCGGTCTGCTCCGAGCGCAGGGCTGCGACCACAGTCTGCTTGGAGAGCAGGGTTCATACCATCATACCATACAGTCTGCGATAATGTTCATGAAGACAAAACAGTCTGAATTTCTAAGCGCGTGTGTGCGCGGAAGTGTGCTTGTGGAACATCGGGGGTTACGTCGGTGGGAGAATGGACGGATCAATTTGGTTAAGGCCAGGACACCGGGGGCGGTGGTCGCTTTGCTGGCAACTCAGAGTCGGTTTATGGACAGTGCATTTCTCTCGGACGTTGTCATGACGTTCGGGAGGCAAAAACCCTAAACCTAACTTAGCCCGTGCCTTTACCGGACTCGCTGCGTGGAATGTTGTCGGTGAGGTGGCTATCGCCCTCCGTCCCAGCCACCATTTTATTATCCAGTCCCTGTACTGTTGCCCTAAACTTAACCTCACTGGGGGAGACGGCAATTAGATACAGTTCCGCAAGGTACAATTAAACGGTCACGAAATTCACGTGACCGAGAATTAAGCCATTTGCCTGAAGAAGGAGTAAGGTCTCCGAAACGTTGCACAATTGGCTTAATTTGGAGAGCAGGGCCAAGCCCATTTAGTCTGCGAGGAGTGCAGGACAAGCTCGGTCTGCTCCGAGCGCAGGACAAGCTCGGTCTGCTCCGAGCGCAGGGCTGCGACCACAGTCTGCTTGGAGAGCAGGGTTCATACCATCATACCATACAGTCTGCGATAATGTTCATGAAGACAAAACAGTCTGAATTTCTAAGCGCGTGTGTGCGCGGAAGTGTGCTTGTGGAACATCGGGGGTTACGTCGGTGGGAGAATGGACGGATCAATTTGGTTAAGGCCAGGACACCGGGGGCGGTGGTCGCTTTGCTGGCAACTCAGAGTCGGTTTATGGACAGTGCATTTCTCTCGGACGTTGTCATGACGTTCGGGAGGCAAAAACCCTAAACCTAACTTAGCCCGTGCCTTTACCGGACTCGCTGCGTGGAATGTTGTCGGTGAGGTGGCTATCGCCCTCCGTCCCAGCCACCATTTTATTATCCAGTCCCTGTACTGTTGCCCTAAACTTAACCTCACTGGGGGAGACGGCAATTAGATACAGTTCCGCAAGGTACAATTAAACGGTCACGAAATTCACGTGACCGAGAATTAAGCCATTTGCCTGAAGAAGGAGTAAGGTCTCCGAAACGTTGCACAATTGGCTTAATTTGGAGAGCAGGGCCAAGCCCATTTAGTCTGCGAGGAGTGCAGGACAAGCTCGGTCTGCTCCGAGCGCAGGACAAGCTCGGTCTGCTCCGAGCGCAGGGCTGCGACCACAGTCTGCTTGGAGAGCAGGGTTCATACCATCATACCATACAGTCTGCGATAATGTTCATGAAGACAAAACAGTCTGAATTTCTAAGCGCGTGTGTGCGCGGAAGTGTGCTTGTGGAACATCGGGGGTTACGTCGGTGGGAGAATGGACGGATCAATTTGGTTAAGGCCAGGACACCGGGGGCGGTGGTCGCTTTGCTGGCAACTCAGAGTCGGTTTATGGACAGTGCATTTCTCTCGGACGTTGTCATGACGTTCGGGAGGCAAAAACCCTAAACCTAACTTAGCCCGTGCCTTTACCGGACTCGCTGCGTGGAATGTTGTCGGTGAGGTGGCTATCGCCCTCCGTCCCAGCCACCATTTTATTATCCAGTCCCTGTACTGTTGCCCTAAACTTAACCTCACTGGGGGAGACGGCAATTAGATACAGTTCCGCAAGGTACAATTAAACGGTCACGAAATTCACGTGACCGAGAATTAAGCCATTTGCCTGAAGAAGGAGTAAGGTCTCCGAAACGTTGCACAATTGGCTTAATTTGGAGAGCAGGGCCAAGCCCATTTAGTCTGCGAGGAGTGCAGGACAAGCTCGGTCTGCTCCGAGCGCAGGACAAGCTCGGTCTGCTCCGAGCGCAGGGCTGCGACCACAGTCTGCTTGGAGAGCAGGGTTCATACCATCATACCATACAGTCTGCGATAATGTTCATGAAGACAAAACAGTCTGAATTTCTAAGCGCGTGTGTGCGCGGAAGTGTGCTTGTGGAACATCGGGGGTTACGTCGGTGGGAGAATGGACGGATCAATTTGGTTAAGGCCAGGACACCGGGGGCGGTGGTCGCTTTGCTGGCAACTCAGAGTCGGTTTATGGACAGTGCATTTCTCTCGGACGTTGTCATGACGTTCGGGAGGCAAAAACCCTAAACCTAACTTAGCCCGTGCCTTTACCGGACTCGCTGCGTGGAATGTTGTCGGTGAGGTGGCTATCGCCCTCCGTCCCAGCCACCATTTTATTATCCAGTCCCTGTACTGTTGCCCTAAACTTAACCTCACTGGGGGAGACGGCAATTAGATACAGTTCCGCAAGGTACAATTAAACGGTCACGAAATTCACGTGACCGAGAATTAAGCCATTTGCCTGAAGAAGGAGTAAGGTCTCCGAAACGTTGCACAATTGGCTTAATTTGGAGAGCAGGGCCAAGCCCATTTAGTCTGCGAGGAGTGCAGGACAAGCTCGGTCTGCTCCGAGCGCAGGACAAGCTCGGTCTGCTCCGAGCGCAGGGCTGCGACCACAGTCTGCTTGGAGAGCAGGGTTCATACCATCATACCATACAGTCTGCGATAATGTTCATGAAGACAAAACAGTCTGAATTTCTAAGCGCGTGTGTGCGCGGAAGTGTGCTTGTGGAACATCGGGGGTTACGTCGGTGGGAGAATGGACGGATCAATTTGGTTAAGGCCAGGACACCGGGGGCGGTGGTCGCTTTGCTGGCAACTCAGAGTCGGTTTATGGACAGTGCATTTCTCTCGGACGTTGTCATGACGTTCGGGAGGCAAAAACCCTAAACCTAACCCTAACCCTAACCCTAACCAACCCTAACCCTAACCCTAACCCTAACCCTAACCCTAACCCTAACCCTAACCCTAACCCGAAACGTTGCACAGTTGGCTTAATTTGGAGAGCAGGGCCAAGACCATTTTGTCTGCGAGGAGTGCAGGACAAGTTCGGTCTGCTCTGAGCGCAGGGTTGCGACCACAGTCTGCTTGGAGAGCAGGGTTCATACCATCATACCATACAGTCTGCGATAATGTTTATGAAGACAAAACAGTCTAAATTTTTAAGCGTGTGTGTACGCTGAAGTGTGCTTGTGGAACATCGGGGGTTACGTCGGTGGGAGAATGGACGGATCAATTTGGTTAAGGCCAGGACACCGGGGGTGGTGGTCGCTTTGCTGGCAACTCAGAGTCGGTTTATGGACAGTGCATTTCTCTCGGACGTTGTCATGACGTTCGGGAGGCAAAAAACCCTAACCTAACCCTAACCCTAACCCTAACCCTAACCCTAACCCCAACCCCAACCCCAACCCCAACCCCAACCCTAACCCTAACCCTAACCCTAACCCTAAACCCTAAACCCTAACCCTAACCCTAACCCTAACCCAAAAAATATACAACATATACAACATATAAACAAAACCCTTTTGAGAATTACAAGTGTTAATGCCTATAATTCCCTAACCCTAACCCTAACCCTAACCCTAACCCTAACCTAACCCTAACCCTAACCCTAACCCTAACCCTAACCTATTAACCGCGGTTCAACGACACTGATTTCAATATTTCAATACAAAAAGTTATGCACTGAATGAGTGCCAACTGTACAGTTTGAAATAGTTTTGATGATTGATTTGATGGTAATGTAAGTTTAAGACGATGGTTTTACGATCTGTGCACAGTATATTGTATTTAAATGATTTCATCAATAAAAAGAGAAAGGTTTGTGTATTTCACTGGTTCATACCGTTTTACATAGCACACATTGTGCATTCACTTCCTGGCCTAGATTGGCTCAGGGAATGTGGTATCTGGAGGAAATTAAGTCTGTGTTCACACAGGGCAAAGCAAAAGTGCACGTCAAAGAAATCAAACGCAATATTGTTTTTACCAAATACCTTGATGTCATTATGCGACGATATTGTAAGGTTGACTATTGGTGCTTTTACAAAATATTTTAACAATGAGATCTTTGATCTTTGACTCTTACCACAATATCGGTATGATATCAATGTATTTCCAAGCCCAATTAAAAATCGATCAAATGTAGAGCTTTTTTCCGTCCGCCACTCCTATACATTGGCCCCTGTCGGATGACGACATTGATTGAAATCTCAGCCAGTGTGTATATAATGGTTTAAGAAATGTAATGTGTTGCTATTTATCAAGGCACTGCATGGGGTTGTTTCACTGCAAGTAGAGCTGACACCGTGGGGGCCCAGGCACATGTCGAGCCGAGTGTGTAGGAGGTGCGAGTGGGATAGAGCTCGGCTCTGACTAATGCCTCGCAGCCCATCTGTATTCACAGTGAAGGCTGTGTAAACCATCAATGGCCTCTCCACCAGCATTCACGGAGCCATAAATGCACATGACCTTTCCAGGCGACGCTTATAAAGACAGTGTGTCTGTTATTGTGTCTTCCGTATGAAGTGAAAACCATTCTTCTTTTGAATGGCATGAGATCAACCCGCACTACCTCCGACGTATTGGGCACCCCTGACTTAATACAAAGTACATCTACTTTGTATTTTCCATTGTCACACATCACTTAAACACTTCATAAGATGGGAAACGACTCAACGAGAAGTTTTATTGGAACAAATAAAACAAAATAACTAAATCCTGTCTTTGAGCACCGGTACTAGCACCGGTGCCAGTACTAGTCTCACTGTGATGCTGCTGATCACTAATCAATGCTGGAAACAAGAAAACAGGGACACAACCTCAGTTCTGTCAGTTTATTGGTCCACAGTGAACAACACACACACACACACACACACACATCTGCCTCCTGATTAGACAAGAGTGAGGTTCTTCTTCAGAGAGAAATCTTGGTGTTTCTGAAGCTCGAGTTGTCCCTGAAACACAGAGAGCGAGTACGTTAAAGTCCGGATCAGGTTTTCACTTGTGAACCTGGTTCTTCAGTTCCAGATCCACCTCAAATTAGGAACGCCGTTGCCGTGGTGATGTATTGGTTGGCATGAAAAAGGAAGTGTTTTTTTGAGAAGCTTGAAAACACATAAAGAGTGATAAACGTGTTGTCTGAAGTAATAAAAGGTTCAAATATGAACACGGTACGTTTAGGAGATTTAGGAGGCACATGTATCACATGACCCACGCTGGAAATACAGCAGGAACTCGGCCATTTCAGAGCTCTGTACGAACTTCTGGAGATTCAAACCATCAACTTTAACTCTGGTCAGTAGAACCCTAAAGCTTTGCAGTTTGAGCTTTAATAGAATCCGAGGGCCGATGCTAGACTGTTGTTTGTAGAGTTCAGTTCAGCCTTTAACACCCGACAGCCTCACGTTCTCCTGACTACACTGCAGCTGATGAATGTCAACCCCTTCACTATTAGGTGGTACCACTCATTCCTCACCAACCGTACCCAGCAGGTCAGGGTGAACAGGACCTTGTCTGAACCCTTGACCATCAACACCGGCGCCCCCCAGGGGTGCGTCAGTTCACCAGTCCCGTTCACCCTGTACACTAATGAATATACATGCAGCACTGCTAACTACTACATGGTCAAGTGTTCTGATGACACAGCCATCCTGGGTCTCATGTCTGACACATCAGATACAGCTGTGTACAGACATGAGATTCAGAACTTTGTCCAGTGGTGCGACAAACACTTCCTCATCCTCAACGTCAGGAAAACAGAGGAGATGGTATTCGACCCCAAACACATTGAAGACTCACTAGTGGTTATTGATGACCAGAACATTGCACAGGTTGACTCCTACAGATACCTGGGCATACACATCCACAATAAACTGACATGGAGTGTTCAGGTAGAAAATGTCTGCACTAGGGTCCAACAGCGGCTCCACTTCCTCCGCAGGCTGAGGGTCTTTGGTGTCAACCAGAAAGTGTTGCTCCTCTTCTACCACGCCATCATTGAGAGCGTCCTGCGGTTTGGCACCTCAGTGTGCAGCTGAAAGCCCAGATCACCGGCTAACACAAAGCCATGAAGATCATGGGAGTCAGACAGCATCCCACACTCCAGGCCGTCTTTGATGAAACCATCATCAGACAGGCCCAGAAGATCATTTCAGACCCACTCATATCCTCCACCCTGAATACCAGCTCCTCCCCTCAGGCAGACGCTTCAGAGTCCCCAGTGCAGCTCAACCGCTTCAACAACTCTTTTGTCCCGTCGTCCATCAAAGCCCTGAATGGCAAGCGAGCCAGAGCTTAACCCTGGAACACCCATTTCTTTTTATTTTTAATATCTTAACTATACACTACTGGTGCGTTGTCCAATGGGCAGTGTGAATGTGTTTGTTGGCCGGTGGCAGTCTTTGTAAGTACTGTAGGTACTGTGTGTGTACTGTAGGTACTGTGTGTGCGGGTATGTGGACTGGCGACAGTCTGTGTATGTAATGTATGTGTGCCATATGTTATTTGTATTGTATTGTTTTTTAACAGCAGACACTATGTATGTTTCCAAGACAAATTTCCTTCGGGACAATAAAGTCTATCTTATCTTATCTTAACAGCGTTTAAGGTTAAACCATGAAACATGAAGACCATCCTGCTTCCCTTGTCCAGCAGAGGGCAGTGCTGCCTTGCTCATGGGTGTAAAGATTTACCACCTCTTGCTTTTCACAAAGACACATGAAAACACAATGTTACTTCAGCTTCTTATGAACTTTGTGAACTTCACATTTAAACTGTAGTATTACATCTGAACTCCAAAATACATCTAACTCCATGATGGTGTACTACAGTAGTAGTCATAGTAGTAGTAGTACATGAGACTGACGTTGTGGGTCTCGTACTCCATGATGGTGTACTACAGTAGTACTACAGTAGTAGTCATAGTAGTAGTACCTGAGACTGACGTTGTGGGTCTTGTACTCCATGATGGTGTACTACAGTAGTACTACAGTAGTAGTCATAGTAGTAGTACCTGAGACTGTCGTTGTGGGTCTTGTACTCCATGATGGTGTACTACAGTAGTACTACAGTAGTAGTCATAGTAGTAGTACCTGAGACTGACGTTGTGGGTCTTGTACTCCATGATGGTGTTGGCTGGAAGGTTCAGAACTCGTCTGAGAGTGTCTCTGATTCTGGATGTTGTTGTTTGGTCGTTGGATGTTCTGTTCCAGATCGACAAGATGTCCTCCTGATAGAGAGAGACAGACAGGAAGAGAAGGCAGACAGACAGACAGGAAGAGAAGGCAGACAGACAGACAGGAAGAGAAGGCAGACAGACAGACAGGAAGAGAAGGCAGACAGACAGACAGGAAGAGAAGGCAGACAGACAGACAGGAAGAGAAGGCAGACAGACAGACAGGAAGAGAAGGCAGACAGACAGACAGGAAGAGAAGGCAGACAGACAGACAGGAAAAGAAGGCAGACAGGAAGAGAAGGCAGACAGACATGAAGAGAAGGCAGACAGACAGACAGACATGAAGAGAAGGCAGACAGGAAGAATATACCCTGGTGGCTAGTGTTTTCTGCTGGTCGCCGGAGTCACGGAAGAAGACCCGTGTGTCAAGGAACTCGACCGTGTCTGCCTGGATATTGTGTTTAAGTTTGATCCTGGGATGATGTGAGTTGAGGGTGTCCAGAAATGTATGTATGTATGTATGTGTGCGTATATGTATGTATGTATGTATGTGTGCGTATATGTATGTAACCTACTAAGGAATTTTATTCACTTTTAACCCTTTTACGGCAAGTTTTTAACCAATAAAGGCTGGAGATTGCCCCCCCTTTTTTTATGTGGCTTTTTTAATCACAGGACGCCCTCCAACAATACAGCATAGGAGCTTTCCAGGGAAGGACATCGGAACAGTGAGTCTAACAACCACCTTTTACCAGTGTGTGCACACTGAAGAGACCCATGAAGACTCACTCAAACTCCTCTTCTCTGGATTTTAAAACCTTGCTGCTCACGGCCTTTTAAATTCTTAAACTCACTTCCAGAGTTTTAGAGTTTTATGTTGGACCGCATTCCATCTGGTCCCAGAAAGTGCTGTGAGTTCCCTGTTTTTAATTCCACTATGGACATCTCTTTGTTTTTTGCCTTTTAATGGACTATGTGGTCTTAATGGACTTTGTGGTCTATGCTCTCAGATGCGGGGCCTGCCACAAACTATACGTGGGGGAGACAAAGAATGAGCTGCATCTTAGAATTAATTCTCACCTGTGAACAATTTCTTAATTGCAAAGGTTACTGGCTTGCCCTTTTTCCTTTTTTTTCTCTTCCCTTTCTTCTTCTCTCTTAATTCAACTTTCTTAAATCCCCCTTTTACACACTTGGTACAGATTTGATTCATTGTTTTATCGTTTATTTTTTTTAACCAACTATTGGTTTTTTTACTCAAGGGTGGGGCTGGTTGCCCGGCCCAGCCCCTTGATTGCAGGAACAAAGACCATCCTGTGGCCAACGCCGGTATCAGCTGAACTTTCACTCCTTTCGTCCTCCTTCTCCCCTCTTTTTACTCTTTTTCAACTCCTTCATGGACTCTCCGATCCCGCAGCGATCCAACATGCCCATACCCCTTAATAACCGTTTTTCAGCACTGGCTTCTCCTCCGGGGGATGGGAGGGGCGGGAATGTATTCCATCGCTCTCGTCCCCTCCTCCCCACGGGGGCAATTACACAACCCCCACACCCACATAGTCTACCTCCACACCCACATAGTCTACCCACACACATTTATTTACAAGCCAAATCATATTTCAAATTACTACAGGCCATTCACCACTCAGAAATTCTCAACACTACATTCAACAACCATACATTCCCACAGGGCATGATGAGGAAGGTGACTCGCCTCACCTCCTTCATCAAGCCCTCCTCACCCAACGAAACAACCCAACTCAAAGTACAGCAGAACACCGACACCTGGATGTTAAACAATATGTACATCCTCCGTGAGCACTATGATTCGGTCATCGCTGTGGGATTGGAGACCATCCCTATTTTTAATCAGATTCCTTTTGATAAGGCGATCCAGTGGGGGAGATCGAGATATGGGAGGAAGCTCACCTCCTCCTCCGTCAACACACTGCGGGACATCACATCCAAGAGCCCGCCGACGGAGGAGGGGGCCTCCACGTCTCGACTCTCCTCCCTTGACTACCCCCCACTCCCCAACCCAGTAAATCCCCCCCTTCTTCAACAGCTGTACCCCTCTCACCGTCCCACTTCCGTTCCTCTCACTACCACCTCACCTACCACTCTCTCTTCTCCTCCATCCCTTACTTCTCCCACTCCTGCCCTTAAAACTCAAACTCCTCCTACTTCTCCATCTCCTCCCCATCTTACCCCTTCTTCTCTTCTTCTTCCTTCTTTTCCTCTTCTTCCCCCCCACAGAGACCTCTGTACCCTCAGTGAGGGCGTGGGGGCTTCCGATGTGGCGGCTCCGCCCGAGACCCATCTGCTCCAATGCAACCCGGAACTCACAGTAAAGGCGGAGACTCATCCCCATCCTCCCAGAGCAAGCAACCGGTTGCGGGCCCGTCGGGCGGGGCGTCCCATCGTCTCCCCTGCGCCTTCCTCCCTCTCTCCCTCACACACGGATGCAACACACCCACGACAAACGCACTACAGCAATGTTGCTCTCCCGTGTAGTAACACCATCTCTTCTTTCCCCATAGACACACCCCACCAGCAGAGGGAGCCAGATCGGGTTGCCGCGGAGTCTGCTAAAACTACAGCAGTCACGGAGGCGGGCAATAAAAACATGAGGAGAACAGGGGACATTAAAAGCGTCACGCTGACTTTACCCCCACCATCTGATTTGCCCGCTTCTTCTGCCAGCAGTAACTCCGCGGTGCCACCTGGCTCTCCAGGACGCCCGGAACCACACTCACACCCCCACACTTTCCGCAAAATCCAGGAATGGTCGCTGGAGGTGCGGAGGACGACCCTGGTGATTGGGGACTCGAACCTGTCCCGCATCCCAAAATTCACCCACCCACACATTCAAGTAGACAGTTACCCCGGTGCAAACTTCCATCACATAAACGCAATTTTAACTAAACTCACTCCTCACCCACAACCACTTCACGTTATTTTATCAGTAGGCTTGAACAACTGCCTTTCAGAACACGAAACCAACACCATTGTTAAACAGTTAAGAACACTCTGGAGAACTGCTCACCTCACCTTTCCAAACGCCACCATTTACATCCCCATCATTAACTTCTCCCCCTCTTTAAACCCCCGGAAACAAGCACTCCTCAACTTCCTCAACACCACCATCTCTAGTAAATATCATTTTTTATCCGAAATTAATCCTCTTCTTTTTCAGGTCACTGGGGACAACATCCACTGGACACCCCAGACGGCGGAGATGTTGTTCGGGTACTGGAAACAGCAGTTAAACTGGTAACGGGGGAGGAATGTCATCACACATCTCCCCCTTTGTCTAATATCACGAACCTCTGCTCCGTTCTCTCCCTCACACCTACCCAGCTGGAGATACTGGAAAAAGGACTTACCTTCATCCCCACACCCAAACCCCCCACCCGACCGGAGCTCAGAGGGGATCTCCACAACTTTCACAGGAGGCTTAAGTTGTTAGATCACTTCTGGGGCGCACCGGGGCGAGAGCCTGTCCCGTTCACTGGACCGTCCTGCTGGGAACCACGCCTAAACACCCTCTCACCTCAGATCACACAACTCATTCAGAAAAATCTAGCAGCACTGACACGATGGCGCCCCCTTGCACACACGCAGCCTAACATTAGTCAGCAACACAAACACATTCTTAAAACATTGGGTAATAACAAACACATAGTCATTAAACCAGCCGACAAAGGGGGCCAAATTGTTTTACAGGACAGACATAATTACATATTAGAAGCAGATAGACAATTAAATAACAACACATATTATGCACCACTCACGCAATCATTACAGCTAGAAACACAACAGCTCATTAGGAACATTACACATAGCCTACATGACAATCAATACATCAATTCAAAACAAAAACAATACCTGGACGGTCCTGATGAGCCCAGGCCTCGCCTCTTCTACCTGCTCCCCAAGATACACAAGCCTCCTGGGACTTGGACGGTCCCTTCTGTGGTTCCGGTCGGCCGCCCTATAGTCAGCGATTGCGGTTCCGAGTCCTACAACATCACAGAATATATTGACCACTTTATTAATCCGCTCTCACAACTTCACCCCGGTTATCTTCAGGACACTTATCACTTCATCAATAAAATTAAAAACCTCCAGGTACCCGGTCATACCTTTCTTTTCACCATTGACATTGAATCTCTGTACACAAATATTGAAACTCCACTGGGCCTCATTGCCATTCAAGACATTTTTAATAAATACCCCAACCCAGATGGACCTGATCAAGAAATAATCCAACTCCTCAACATCACCTTGACTCGGAGCGACTTCACATTCAACAATAAACACTATCTCCAGTTGTGCGGGTGTGCTATGGGCCGGAAATACTCTCCGGCGTATGCAAACATCTACCTGGCCCATTGGGAGAGAACGGCTT
Source organism: Ophthalmolycus amberensis (assembly GCA_024529925.1). NCBI lineage: Eukaryota > Metazoa > Chordata > Actinopteri > Perciformes > Zoarcidae > Ophthalmolycus > Ophthalmolycus amberensis. The sequence continues at coordinate 175,597 of JAFEUB010001636.1, read as the reverse complement.
TTCTCAAACTCCAGCACAAACCCCTCCTCTACTTCCGGTACCTGGATGACATCTTCGGCCTCTGGGACCACACTGAAGAGCACTTTCACACCTTTTTGGACACTTTAAATTCACATCACCCCAAAATAAAACTCAAACATAACCTTCAACACCTGTCGGTCGAGTTCCTGGACGCCAGGGTTTTCTTCCAAGAATCCAGCGACCAGAACAAAACCCTGGCCACGAAAGTTCACTTTAAGGAAACGGACCGCCACGCCCTCCTCCATAAATCCAGTTATCACCCCAAACACACCTACAGAGGTCTCATCAAGTCTCAGCTGATCCGGTTCCACAGGATCTGTACCCTCCCGGGCCATGTGGAGGCGGCAACCAGCACCCTTTTTGGCGCATTGAGACTCAGGGGTTACTCGAAGCGCTTCCTGAGAACGATTAAGGCGGAGGTCGCCGACACCTTCAGAGGCGGCACCGACACCCCACCACCGCCTGCCCAGTCCCTCGTCCCCTTGATTTTAACCTTTTCAGAGGCTACCCACAACCTACTCAAAACCATTAAGAGCAATTTTCAGGGGGCGAGGGAACACTGTGCCGCCCTGGAGGACAGCCGTGTGATCTCCGCCTTTCGTAGAAATAAAAATCTTAAAGACATCCTGGTCCACACTAACCTCAACAAGAAAGAGACCAGGAGGGAGGCGCTTCGAGGCTCGGAGATCGGTTTTATGCGTCTCCCCCACGTTTTTAACCCCCAGAGTAGACTCGGTTTTAACTTGGGGCAGGCCCTGCCACCCACAGCTTCCAATGTGGTCTATGCTCTCAGATGCGGGGCCTGCCACAAACTATACGTGGGGGAGACAAAGAATGAGCTGCATCTTAGAATTAAGCAGCATTTTTATATGATCAATAGTGGGAATGGCACGAGCGTCCTATATGCACATTTTAAACTCCATGGCTCACATGGTCTCCAAAGTGTGGGCCTGGAGAGCAGCGGGCAGTGGAGCACGGCACAGCGGCAAGCAGCGGAGAGGAAGTGGATCCACAGACTGGGAACCATAGACCCCCTTGGGCTAAATGAAAAATATTAACTCCCAGTCTGTTTTTATTGGAGCCTCGCCTGCCATCCCCTCGTCCCTTCTCTCACCCCCATTACATCTCCACCATGGTATTTCCCTTATATTATATACATGTTTATTTATTTATTTATATTTTATATATATTCATATATTTATACTTGTCTTTCACGTGTGGTTTTAATATATCATGCATGTTTTTATTCACCCGTTTAACTATTTTAATTGTGTATTATTGTTAAATTATTTATTTATATTTTTTATGATTTTTATTTATTTATTTATTTTAATCTTCCCATGTTGGAGATGCACCCTATGTCCTTCCCTCTCCCCCACAGGCAGACGAGGCCCATTTTTTAGACTCCCGTTACGGCTGACTTTTGAATAGGGTTATTTGGCATAATTTTACACATTTTTCCACTTTTGCATGTTTTTACACTTTAAAGCACTTATTACTTAATTAATTTTTTTAAAGCACTTATCTATTTATTTATTTATCTTTTTAAAGTTTTAGATGTGGGTTGTGTGTATATACATTTATTATATGTTAAATTATCTTTTTATATAACTTATATCAGTGTTTTAATTTTATTGATACTTTTTATTTATATATTTGTTGGGGAATTACTGTGTGTGATTATGCTTTTATTCCCTTGTCCCCTTGTTTGTCTGCTTTTTAAACTCCCCTTCCCCTTTTAGCATCTCCTCTCCGTCTGTCCCGCTGGCGGTTGCTCTGCTGTCAGGCTGTTTTTAATAAAATTGTTTCAATTGCTTTTTAAGGGTTTTTATTAAAGCCTTTTTAAAGGACAGCCCCCTTGTGCCAGTGCCCCTCGTGGCCCTCTTAGGAGGGCCCCGCTCTTAACTAAACCTAACCCTAACCCAATCCACACATCTCAAAGGGTTAGGGTTATTTGGCATCATTTTACACATTTTTCCACTTTTGTATGTTTTTACATTTTAAAGCACTTAGCACTTAATTTATTTAATTTTTTTTTAAAAGCACTTATCTATTTATTTATCTTTTTAAAGTTTTAGATGTGTGTGTGTATATACATTTATTATATGTGAAATTATCTTTTTATATAACTTATTTATATCACTGTCTTAATTTTATTTATATATTTATTGTGCCTTTTAACCTCCCTTCCCCTTTTAGCATCTCCTCTCCATCTGTCCCGCTGGCGGTTGCTCTGCTGTCAGGCTGTTTTTAATAAAATTGTTTAATTGTTTTTTATTTCTTAGGGTTTTTATTAAAGCCTTTTTAAAGGACAGCCCCCTTGTGCCAGTGCCCCTCGTGCCCCTCTTAGGAGGGCCCCGCTCCCAATTAAACCTAACCCAATCCACACATCTCAAAGGCCTCGATGAGAGATAGGAGCTTTGTGGTGTGAGGCAGTGATGGACAGTGCACGAATTATCTCGCTGGGAGCCAGTCACATAATCACAATCCCCTAACCCCCTAACCAACACACACTATATTTTGTGAGGCTAGCACTAACCCTAACTTATAGATGATTATCAATCGGCAATTGTGGTCATTACCTCTTACCTAATAAACCAACAAATCTGTGAGGAGGTAATATCTGCTGATTTATTAACTCGCTTCCATCAATAGAAACTTTCGGAGTGGGACAAACAGATGTTTGTTCTACTTCAGTGTCCAAAGTGCGAGGAAATTCAACCATGACTCATCAGAAACATTCAGACTGTTCATTTACTTTTTTAAACTTTGAACTGAACAAATTTTGAACAAACAGACGTCAGTTCACTTAGTCTGTCAGTTCACCTTTGTTTGTTTTGTGTGTGTGTGTGTGTGTGTGTGTCAGCAGAAGATAAAAGTCCAGCTTCGTTCTTCTCCTTACTCAATTTTTACTGCTTGTTGAGTTGCATTGACAAAAGACCAGAATCATGAAGGTTTACCTGCTGCTGCTGCTGCTGCCACTTTGCTCAGGTATGATCAAACACTCACACATTTAACTATTTGAATTGGAGGTATCATCAAACACTCACATATTTAACTATTTAAACTGAAGGTACGATCACACACTGGGGTTGGGTTACACATTTAACCATTTGAACAAATGACTAACAACCTATGTTACATAAGTATTTTCTGAGGGAAATGTAGGGTCTTTTTTAGCAACAAAAACATACTTGATATGATTTACGGAGGTTATTACAGGTCAACCACAAGAATATAGCAGTCTGATAAGGCAGTTGGAGTTAGGGTTGGGGTTAGCAGCAAAGGGCGCTTTTGTTAAATTCAACACAGGAGTCCCAGTGAGAAATATTAATTATGCACTTTAAGCAATATGTGAAACTGTAAATAATGTAATATTTAAATGGTAAGTGACTAATGATAATTTAAATCGTGGAACGTGTTAATTTTTTGGTGAACAGTGAACTTAACATATCCATTAATGAACATGATCAAATGCACTCAATCAGAAGAGGGCGGAGACATCAGTGAGGGTCAAGCTAGCACTCATCACAGCCGAAGAAAAGCTACCTCAGCACTGTACTGTGCCCTCATATCACGTGAACACGCCTGGTTGTTATGTGCACGGGTTTAGAGACTATATTTAAATGTCATAGCATCCGACCAGTTTAAAAAAAGACAGGAGAACCAATGTGAGCGTGAACTACTTCATTTTTTGGGCTATGAACTTTGTGAAAAATGAACATGAACTAATTTGTTTTAATCAATAAGTGTGAATTTACACTGATGGCAGTAATGGAAAGTGTAATCATTAAAGCTGATGTGGGTCTACCTGTTCTGGGTCATCCACTCAGTTTTTTCCCCGACAGTCCTGCAACATTTATTTCGACAAATATGTCAGGTCTCAGGTTTGTGTTGCAGCTCAGAAGTTTACAATCCAGTGTTATGGTGAGGATTTCCTGATGGTCAACAACATGCTCCTGGATTGCAGCGGCCCAGTTCAACAGGCCTGCTACACCAGAGGTGAGTGTAAATCGGGATTTTAAAGATCTCTGTGTGGAATTTAAAATATCACTTAAGGATTAAGACGTTGGTCCAGTAGATCTGGACAATAACTACCTATTTACATTTGCATCTCTGTAAAAACACAATATGAATTTGAAAATGAAAGTCTTTTTATTAATGTGTGGACGCTCTGTCGATGAGTTTGCTGTTTAATGTTGCAGATAACGGAGAAAAGGGTTGCACTCCTAAGGACAACTGCTCTAAACCTGGATGGACCTGTTGCCACACCAACCGCTGCAACGCTTGAGCCAATCACAGCGCAGGAAATAATGCCATCATGGAAAAACATGCAGTGAAATAAAGTGAGGGAGATCTCCTATCTGGACTTTGACTCACGTGTCAGTGTTGTTTCTGTGAACTTAATAAACCAGTAACCTCCTGAGTGTGTCAAATGTTCAGGAACAATTTTAAAGTTTTTTGGTTCAACTGAAAGTACAGAAGTACTTTCAGTTTCATGTAGTTAGAGTATCAACAGTAAAAGTACACAAGTAAGACACAGCAACCTTGACCAAGGAGTAACTCTGTGTTTCATGCACAGGAGGGAAACAATAAGCTCCCTGAACCTTATTGCCAGTTTACACACATTGCAGCAGCAGTGTTCCTCTTTCTGAATTCAAACTATTAATTAATAAAACTATTACCAGCCTCATCAAAGACACAGGAGAAAATGCGTTGAAATGCTGAAAGCTGAAATTAATTGCAAAGCACTGTTGAAAATACTAAAACGTGAAACTGCCTGAAAAATGTTGAAGCCCAAAAGCATTGAACTACACTGATGAAAAACCTTCTGGTTTAAATGTATAACTGGCAGAGTTGGAAGCTAAACTGCATTATCTGAAGAAGCTAAAAGCAGGAGTAGAATAAGTTGTTCTAGTAGTAGTAGCAGTAGCATAATTAGTAGTAAACTAGAAATATTAACAGGAGTAGAAGTAGTTGTCATATTATTAGTAAGGGCATTAAGTATTTAAACAAAAAAGCCTTATTCTGAGCTTCATGTTAAGATACAGTTAATCCATGGGACTTTTATTTTGAAAGGGAGGGAGTGGGTGGGGGAGAGGAGACAGAATCATAATGTTTGACACAGAGGTTTCAGCTTTGAGAAAGGTGATGGACACAAAACGGAGGACTTTCCTTTTCTTATTAATGCTTATTTTGTTCTGCACAATTATTGTGAAGTTCACGAACAAACTATAAACGAACAAAAGCATAAATGCTCTCCAGTACGACAGGGACTTCCAGTCACCCAGAAGAGTGTAAGAACAGACAACGGAACCGAGAGGAAACAAGTGAGACGTAAGCCAGATTTATTGACCCATAATCTAGTAAACTTCGATTTGTAAGTGTTCATTTTAAAGTTAATTTTTATGTGTGCGTGTGTGTAAGAGAGAAAGTAAGACCTACAGCCTTGTAACTAAATTTGTCCATTTCAGTTTATAGAGGAACATTATAGAGGAAGATCTTAAGTGAACAGTGAACAGTGTGATGAGAGGACATGTGAGCCCTTGTTGCTGTAGTTCATCTCCTTGGAGCAGAGGCTGCATTCATCATACCCTGAATATCAATGTATTTAAAACACTGACAGCAGGAAGCTGTACTCACGTCTGTTTAGACCTCCACCTTTATCCAGGCCCAGCTCCACCTTTATCCAGGCCAAGCTCCACTCACAGCTCAGCCCTGCGTCAAGCTGCGCTACAGACAGCCTCCTCTTCCTGAAGCTCTTTGACCTCATCATCTCATCAGTATCTGGGCCTCATGTTTCAAGTTATTATCACCACGAAATTGCCTCATTCTACTTTGAGTTAAAAAAACAACAACCTCCAACCACAACACGGGGGGGCTGCATGTTTCATCACATTAGGTTTGTTTTCCTCCGATTATGACGAACGTTAACAGTCGATAAAGTTCCGCATGCAGTGGACGTTAACTTAACCCAGCAAGTCTGAACGGTAACGGAACATAACGTAACTTAAACTGTAACATAGGGAAATGAAGACGCTGTAGACATCTGAACGCTGATTGGCCAAGACTCGACACGTCAAAGATGTTCTATTGCGAAGATCCCGACATCACCTTTTCTCCTCGTCTCACTCCAATCTGAGAAACGCCAGCTGGCCAGATTGCAACACGCATTAAAAACACCTAATAGCTGTTTATTAAGTTATAATTGATAAATTCAATAATATCAGATTATTCAACTAGTAGAAGCTCCTGCTGTACATGAATACAGGTTGCTCTATATACTGTGCTCTGGTCTACAGCAACACCTGAAGGCCAGAGACAAAACTGCAGACTGAGATGAACTCACCTTACCACCAGATCGCCAAGGAAACAGCAACAGGAAGGAAACTTGAGGTGAGTTGTCAGTTTTTAAAACATTTATTTGCATTTTTTTGTTGAAATCTTCAGTACAGTCTGCCGTCTGACAGGAATGCATCACAGAAGAATACATTGGCTCAAAACAGTCACATGAATATTGTCATCATCATCATGGGTATCAATGTCGTTACTGAACACTGTAAAATAAACAAACGCTTGAATCCAGAAATCCCCACATGACCCCCCCCCCCCCCCCCCGGCACCGTCCCTCCTTGGACATCCAGTGAGTCCCAAAACTCAAAACCATCCCTTCAGAGAGACGAGCATAAGAAAGATGAAGGGTATTAAAAAGGCAAAAACATTAATGACCCACACCCCCGTCTTCCACTGAAAGGCCACACCCCCCGTCTGGAGTGACGTCATCATGACATTCAGATTAGATTTTGAACAGAAATGGTCCAGAAGAGATAAAAACAAACATCAGCAGTCATTCAGTAAGTCACTGAATCTAGCCAATCAGGGGAAAGGTTCTCAAGTGTTTCCTGTGACCAGATGTGAGATGTGAGCATTAAATTGGATTTTACAGTGTAGCTGAGGAGTGAACAGAAATATACAGATATCTGTAGTATATACAAACAGATTGTCTGTCTCCATCTGATCCACTTCTGACTATTACAAAACATTTGAGTCACAGTTTTTACTCTGGAGGTCGATGTCATTTGTTTGCATTCTGTTTACTTCCTGTTTATTTCATCCTTGATCTCGAGACATTCTGTACTGAAGCTCACCTGTCTGAGGTCTGAGGTTCTCAAAACAGATCCAACAAATGGGTTTTCCAGACCGGACCTGACTGGTGCTAAAAGATTTAATGACTAAACCAGATCTAAATCTAAATCAACATTTAGAATGTGGAGCTGTGTGATTGGATGTCTCTTAGTGAAATGCACCTTGGGAGTGGTAGTTTAACTTTACTCTCTTCTCTTTGGTTTGTACTATGTATATCTTGGATGATTTACATTAAACACCTTCCACAGTACCGTCTCCTCACTGGAGGGCTTTTATTGTGAATCAGTCAGAAGTATTCAATTTCAATTTAATTATTGTAATTAAGTATTGAGTTTGGCAGTTAAACAAAATAAGAGCAACAGAGTCAAGTCAAATGAGTGAATGAAACTTGACTTTTCTGTTATAAATTGTGAGAATCTATGTGTGCAGCTCATCGTACATGATTGCTTTGATCAATATTCATTAGAAACTCATAATCAATAATCGTTAAAGCTATTTTTCATTATAAGACACTGGTAAAACATCGTTAGTTTTTTGTTTTTTTATAGCCAACGAATTATTAAACCAAATTTAAAAAACAACCAGTTTCTAAAAGACATTTAAGACTTGCAGGTTCACTTCCTGTTCAACTGCTAGACTCTTATTGGAGGAGAACAAGTTACCTGATAGCCACCTGTCACACCTGTGTTCCAGGCTTCTGCTCTCTGCAGTAGAAAGCACATCTGGACCAAGGAGAGATTTTCAAACTGTTTAAAGGATGAGAGTAAATGTCCAGGTATGACAGGTAACTGCTCCTCTTCCAGTCTTTCCTCAGGTGAATCAGACTCTCCAGGTGTTTCAAACTGTGACACCGCGTTTGATTAAACTGAAGGAAAGTGGATTTTAACAGCTGGCTGATAAGAAAAAACCATGTGACACTGGAGCCACAGGTTCGAGTCCCAACGCACACGCACACCCTTTTGTACTTGTATACTTCTGGGGACCCTCATTGACAACGCATGGCCTCGCCCCTTAAAGCAACCATTAAACCTGGACCACTGAGAACTCTTGATTCTATTTTTTCACATTAAGTAAAACTTCAGCAGACATTTAATGTAGACCTCAAACGTTTAATGGAGACATCAGACGTTTGACGGAGACATCAGACATTTGACGGAGACATTAGACGTTTAATGGAGACATCAGACATTTGACGGAGACATCAAACATTTGATGGAGAAATTAAACGTTTAATCGTTTAATGGAGACATCAGACGTTTGATGGAGACATCAAACGTTTGATCGAGACATCAGACGTTTAATGGAGACATCAGACGTTTGACGGCGAGATCAGACGTTTAATGGAGACATCAGACGTTTGACGGAGACATCAGACGTTTAATGGAGACATCAGACGGAGACATCAAACATTTGATGGAGACATCAGACGTCTGATGTCTCCATTAAACGTTTAATCGTTTAATGGAGACATCAGACGTTTGATGGAGACATCAAACGTTTGATCGAGACATCAGACGTTTGATGGAGAAATTAAACGTTTAATCGTTTAATAGAGACATCAGACGTTCAATGGAGACATCAGACGTTTGACGGCGAGATCAGACGTTTAATGGAGACATCAGACGTTTGACGGAGACATCAAACATTTGATGGAGAAATTAAACGTTTAATCGTTTAATGGAGACATCAGACGTTTGATGGAGACATCAGACGTTTGACGGCGAGATCAGACGTTTGATGGAGACATCAAACGTTTGATGGAGACATCAGACGTTTGATGGAGACATCAGACGTTTGACGGCGAGATTAGACGTTTGATGGAGACATCAGACGTTTGACGGTTAAATGGAGACATTAAACAACATTAAATGTCTGCTGAATGATCTCTGATCAGCAGAAAATGAAGAACATGATGATTCTCAAGTTCTAAAGCGTTTATTCTGGATGGACATCACAGATGTCCTCCGGAACTGTAAGTCACATTGAATGATATCAATACTTGTTTCATGTGTAACCTCTGTGATTTGACTGAGTTATGTATCATATTGTATTAACTCTTACTAAACCATCACTAGCTACATGCCTAACCCACATAAACTGAATGTAAACCTGATTCCAACCTTAAGACTAAGTCTGAACCCTGAAATTTAAAGGTCCAACACAAGGTCTTTGTAAAAATGTCCTCACAAGGTGTGAAACTCAGCCTGTTCCTCAAAAAGACAGCATGTCTGACTATGAGGGGGGGGTGAGGGGGGGCAGCCCTTCATCACTGGGCGTGTCATCACTCGGCTCCAGGCTGTCCTTCAGACTCACCGTGCTGTCTGAAGGGGGCGGGGTTAACTCAGAGGTAGGCGGGGCTAGCTTTGTAGGGGGCGGGGTGTCTGGGCAGGGTTCTTGGGTTCCATTGGCCGTCGGAGGAATGACGGGGTCCCGTATGTGTGTGGCTGCTACGGGAGGAGGCAGGGCGAAGATGGGGTCCACCCGGTGGGGGGCAGAGTTAGATAAGAGGCCGTCGGTGAGAGAGAGCGAAGATTTCTCCACCAAACGCCACTGCATGATGCTGGTGTCCTTACCCCCAGTGGAGATCAGGTGACTGTCGTTATACAGGAAGCTGACGTTGGTCACATGACTGCTGTGTGCGCTGTACTTGTGGCTGGGAGCCTGTGGATAGACACATTATTGATCTATGGGATGAACTGAGGCTCCTTAAATGTTCTTTGGAACAGTTTACCACACTTCTGTATTTTGGTTTAGAGTAATTAAATACTGAAACCAGTATAACTGGAGCCCAGTACAACTGAGAACCAGTACAACTGCGAACCAGTATACTTAAATTATTCTCAGATAATCTTGTTTGTGTTTGAAGGAACGTCAAAGGCTTCCGTCTTATTGGACTCTGATCACAAGAATTAATAAATTAAATGAAGTTTGATAGAAAAGTGTGTGTGTGTGTCTCACCTTGGGGGTGGAGCATGGGTAGGCAAACAGGTGAACTTTACAGAAGTCGTCGGCCAGAGCGATCACCTTCCTGTTGTGAGATCTGATCAGAGCATTGATGTCGGTGCCATCTGAACCCTCGGGCCACACACCTAACAAAAACACACACGTTAATACACACACATTAACGTGTGTACTACACATACGTTAATGTGCGGATTACTACACACATGAATATTGAAACAGGAAGAAAATAACTTCACAAAGTTTGAATAAGTATTTTTGATAAAAAGGGAAAGTCACATGTTTGGATTCATTGCTCTTGTTTCTAATTATTTATTTATCAGCAGAGTTTTAAAAGGTGAAATACAGAGTACTATTACTACTAAGTGTAGCAGTGTATTAGGTGTACAGATGTACTAAGTGTATTAGGTGTATTGAGTGTAATGGGTGTACTAAGTGTAGTAAGTGTACTAAGTCTAATAGGTATACTATGTTTACTAAGTGTACTAAGTGTAATAGGTGTACTAAGTGTAGTAAGTGTACTAAGTGTAGTAGGTGTACTAAGTGTAGTAGGTGCACTAAGTGTACTAAGTGTAGTAAGTGTAATAGGTGTACTAAGTGTAATAGGTATACTATGTTTACTAAGTGTAGTAGGTGTACTAAGTGTAGTAAGTGTACTAAGTGTAGTAAGTGTAGTAGGTGCACTAAGTGTAGTAGGTGCACTAAGTGTAGTAGGTGCACTAAGTGTAGTAGTTGTACTAAGTGTAGTAGTTGTACTAAGTGTAGTCGGTGCACTTAGTGTAGTAGGTGTATTAATTGTAGTAGTTGTACTAAGTGTAGTAGGTGCACAGGTGTACTAAGTGTAGTAGGTGCACAGGTGTACTAAGTGTAGTAGGTGCACTAAGTGTAGTAGGTGCACAGGTGTACTAAGTGTAGTAGGTGTACTAATTGTAGTAAGTGTAGTAGGTGCACTAAGTGTAGTAGGTGCACAGGTGTACTAAGTGTAGTAGGTGCACTTAGTGTAGTAGGTGCACAGGTGTACTAAGTGTAGTAGGTGTACTAATTGTAGTAAGTGTACTAAGTGTAGTAGGTGCATTAAGTGTAGTAGGTGCACTAAGTGTAGTAGGTGTACTAAGTGTAGTAGGTGTACTAAGTGTAGTAGGTGCATTAAGTGTAGTAGGTGCACTAAGTGTAGTAGGTGCACTAAGTGTAGTAGGTGCACAGGTGTACTAAGTGTAGTAGGTGCACTTAGTGTAGTAGGTGCACAGGTGTACTAAGTGTAGTGGTGTACTAAGTGTAGTAGGTGCACTTAGTGTAGTAGGTGCACAGGTGTACTAAGTGTAGTAGGTGTACTAATTGCAGTAAGTGTATTAAGTGTAGTAGGTGCACTAAGTGTAGTTGGTGCACTAAGTGTAGTAGGTGTACTAAGTGTAGTAGGTGCACTTAGTGTAGTAGGTGCACAGGTGTACTAAGTGTAGTGGTGTACTAAGTGTAGTAGGTGCACTTAGTGTAGTAGGTGCACAGGTGTACTAAGTGTAGTAGGTGTACTAATTGCAGTAAGTGTATTAAGTGTAGTAGGTGCACTAAGTGTAGTAGGTGCACTAAGTGTAGTAGGTGTACTAAGTGTAGTAGGTGTACTAAGTGTAGTAGGTGCACAGGTGTTCTAAGTGTACTGGGTGTGCTGCAGGTGTACTAACCGAACACGTGGTATCCCAGTACGCAGGTGTAGGTCGCCCAGTCGATGTCTTTACACTCAGAACGATTTCTGATCAGTTTGCAACCATTTGGAACGTTCCCTGAAAACAAACAACCGTGACTACACAACACTTCTACAACTACACAGTAATACGGTAAATGGAATGTACTTGTGTTTTCTCTTTTCTAGTCTTCTGACCACTCAAAGCTCTTTAACATGACATCATTCACCCATTCACACCCTGATGGGAGGAGCTACCTTGGATGTTTTGTCCAAGGACACATCGACATGGACCAGCAGAGCCGGGGATTGAACCGCCGATCCTCTGATTGAAGGATGACCCTGCTCTCCCACTGACCCACCGTCGCCTAATAAGGTATCACAGTACTCACAATAGAGGATCTCATAGTCTCCAGAGTTGGACATGATGAAGTTGTTGTCAGGTGACCAGTCCAGGTGTGTGATGTAGCTGGAATGTCCCTGTGGAAACATTCAGGTAACTCATGAACACACACTGAATCTCTGTCTCAGCACCAGTGTATTCTGGTATCTGTAGTTCTCTATTAGATAAGATAATCTCACCTGTGTGAACTTTATTCTCTAAATCAGGGATTTGCCAAAGTGTGGTGCGCGCACCCCCAGGGGAGAGGAAAAATGTAATGGTGGTCTCATGGTGCAGTCCTGTCTCCTAAAAATTACATTCCCCCAAAACTAAAATGCATTCTCAATTACGTTTGACCAGTGGCGGCCGGCCAATAGAGGGCCACGGGGCCTGGCCCCACCCACCTTGAGCCACAAAAAATAAATAATAATAATAATATTATTATAAATTTTTTTTTAAATAATATTAATAAATTATACAAATTGTCAATATTTGTGTTTTTGAGCTATGTAATATACCCAGTAATATTTGTAAAATAGGATATCTGCGCAAAATAAATGCTTTTCCCTGCTTGTCCTCTCCGCTGGTGCACCTCTCAGCTGTCCCCGTGCACGTCTTTACTGCGCGTGCACGTGCACGCCAGATCGATTTGGCCCAAGGAAGACGGGTCTAATAAGCAGCTTAGCCAATCACTGATTAAAGAAATAAATGAGTGACTTACAATTTAGCCAATCAGCACCCTAAAAAAGACTTCCGGGAGGACCAGACCCTCCCGGAAGTCTTTTTCTCCCGGAGTGCCCGTGTCTAGTTCTCATCTCGCGTGTTCTCGCTACCCAGCTGGACGACGGTCACCGGCTTGCGGTAAAGAAACACAACGAGGAGGTGGATAAAAACCGGCACATTTTATCAAAAATAATTGATTGAGTCAAGTTTTGTGGGGCTTTTGAGTTGGCTTTGCGTGGGCATGACGAGACTGACTCCTCGGACAACCCTGGCGTGTTCAAGGGACTGGTGGATTTTGTTGCGTCCCTCGACGGTGTGCTGGAGGAGCACCTGGAGACAGCCAGCGTTTTTAAAGGGACGTCGAAGACTGTACAAAATGAGCTGTTGGACTGCATGCTGTCGGTTGTAAGGGATTACATTCTGGAGGAAGTAAAGAACGCTGATTTTATCGCCATTCAAGCAGACGAGACGACGGACATTTCCACCCACTCGATGCTAACGGTAACGTACAAGAGCGTTTTAATGCTCTGGCTATGCTCTCCATGGAGAAGGAACTTGTCAGGGACATGCCTGACTTCAATAAGAAGGTCATTGAGAGGTTTGCCACTCAGAAGAGCAAAGTTCCTTTATAAATAACTGTCATAAAAACATGCAGGTTTCCTCACCGCACTGATTGGGTGTTTCTCCAACAAACAAGGTTCATAGGGGCATCTTAAAATATACTTGTTCTATTAGACTATATATGATATTTATATTTTATTATAATATATTCATGATATTTATATTGTATATTTATGATTATATGGTATTTATATATCATATTATACTGAATATTATTATTATATGATATATATATATTAATATACTGAATTGTATGAATAAGATGTCCTTATTATGTCAGTGTTGGAATAAATGATAACAATGTAACTGCAAAGTACTAATGCGTTTTTGATACTTTTTTTTTTTGCATTGAATTATACTATTTGCTGAAATTGATTGGATGGCCATACCCAAAAATAAATCCACCAGCCGCCACTGCGTTTGACCACACTGCGTTTGACCACAAGCGTATTTTCCCTGATTACGTTTGTGTTTGACGTATTACAAATACGTTTCTCATCAACATATCTTTGCCATACTCTAGTCTTTATTATTGTTCTGTGATCTGCCTCGCCTCTACCCCGCCACCCACGAGTTGTTGACCCGCGGCCTGTTCCGAGGGGTGACAGACCGGACGATCGGGTGCCTCGCGGCGGGGGCGGCTGGAGACCTCGCGTCCCGGCGCCAACGGGTGAGCGCCCGCCACTCGGAACCATAAAACCAAGTCCCGGATTTCACCCGGGGGACATTCTGGAGGTATTGTGACCGGGTGATGTGCCTCGTTGCTGGGGAGGTATGAGCCGAGAGTGGCGGGGTGTTATGAGGTATATATTACAACTCGGTGTTGTTCCCGTGCGTGGATGAGCGCATTTCTGCCGGAGACAGGCGGCGTGTTGTGGTAGTATTCTGACCGCGTAATAGGGAGAAGGAGAGGCGGTGGTGGAGAGGGACAACAATGTTAAAGAGATGGTGGAATGTATGATTGGAGAGAGAGAAGCGAAAAAGTTGGACGTGATCCCGTGTCCAACAACAGTGTCGCCGCATCGATGCTTTGTCCGAAGACATCCTGGCTACATTAGTCGGTCGCGTGAAGAAGAGTGAGTTTTACTCTCTGCAAGTAGACGAGTCTACAGATGTGGCCAATCTGGCCAATCTTCTGGTGAACGTCCGTAACCCTAACCCTAACCCTGTTCTCGCATTAGTCCGATTTTTAGGCTCCGTTGCTTTTTTTTTTTAAGGTGTGGGGGGGGATTGGGGGTGCGTGAACCCGGTCGGGATGTAGAAGGGGGTGCGTGGCCTAAAAAGTTTGGGAACCGCTGCTCTAAATCACATGTCTGAATGTTCAGAGCACTAGACCCAACCCTCCTGGTGAAGGTTGTGGGCCGTGTGAAGAGGAGTAAATCCTCCATCTTTACTCAGCTACCACATCACGCTGACTGGACAAAACCTAAAGGCCCAAGGAGATCACGGGTACTACGATGGTGTCCATCAATCTTTGTTCACGAGATTTTCTTCTTCAGGCTCTGTGAAAGTTCTCAAAACCGGGATGTTTGGTGTCCTTTGACTCTTCGACCTAACTAAATGGACCAATCGCAGCCGTCTACTTCAGTCAAGAGGAACAGCTTGTTATAATGGAGAGTTATACAGTATGAACAGCGCAAGTAACGGCAACATCCTAACAGAGCTAACAGAGTTAACAGAGCTAAAAGTGCTAACAGAGCTAAAAGTGCTGACAGAGTTAACAGTGCTAACAGAGTTAACAGCACTAACAGAGCTAACAGAGCTAACAGCACTTTTAGCTCTGTTAACTCTAACAGAGCTAAAAGTGCTAACAGAGTTAACAGAGTTAACAGCACTAACAGCCACTGAGTCAAGCATGTTGCCTTCTGCTGCTGGATATAAAACAAGAAATGAGCAAGAAATGAAAACAAAGAAAAACAACTAGCACTCTTACCGTGCACTTCCCGTAGCGGCTGTACTTGCGTCCTTTCTCTGAGACGGTGTAGAGGTAAATAAAGTTATCATGAGATCCAACAGCCAACAGACCGCCATCTACAGGCACAGAGAGAGGAGCATTCTGGGTCATGTAGTTCAGTCCTCTTATAATGTTGTCATGGAAACAGTCCAGCTGGTTTGTAAACAGGATGATTTCGTAGGACTTCACCCACCGACAGAGAAACGCATCAATGACAGCTGCTCATTCCCATCAGTGTGGATCGCAACTAGGTCGGTGGTCTGTGCATCCAGAACGTACCACCTGAGACAGAAAGACCAGTTAGACAATTGAGAGGCAGAGAGACCAGTTAGACCATCATCAGACAGAGAGACCAGGTGGTTCTTAACCTTATTGGAGGTACTGAACCCTGCGAGCTTCATCAGTGCATTCACCGAACCCTTCGTAATTGGAAAAATAAAATATGATTTCTTCAAAACATAGGTATATATTTTATTAGTGCACAAAATGAACCATGCATCAGTTGCACACAAACACACAAACAAAACATACACACAAAAACAAACATAACTCAATAAATGATTTGCGATCAGGGACGCAACTTCGTACGATGCTGTGAGGATCGGTTTGTCGACAAACAAAACATGAATTTCACACAAAAACATAACTCAGTGAATATTTACTGCAAATCAATGTGACTTTTGCTGTTGCCTTTCAGATACAAGTTCAGAAATGCGCGGCTTCACCTTGGCAAGTGCCACTCTCATATCATTTTCGCAGCAAAGTCTGTTCCTTTTCTTAGTTTTCATGTCCACCATCCTCGAAAAGGATTGCTCACAAAGATACGTTGTAACAAACGGTGTGAGTCTCTCAAGGGCTTTCTTGGCAATACGAGGGTATGGTACGATTTGGTGACACCAAAACGTTGAGAGCGTTGTTGTTCCGAAGAGTTGCTGTTGAAGCTGGCTCTGCTGAAGTTCAATGATTTCGTCGAGGCATTCATCGTTGACATCTGCTGTTGCAACACTAAACGTGAACGGCTGTCTCACCCATGCTGGATATGACTGTGTGGTGGGGAAGTATCCGTCGAGGGACTTTGCGAGCACATCTAAGTGCATGGCAATCGCTTGCTTCAGCTCCCCAGGTACAGAAATGTCTCCAATTCCAGACGCGTCTTCGATCTTACTTACGCAGTCGTCCAGCAGGGGAAAGTTTGCGAAGTTGTCATTCTCTGTTCGTCGTTTCCATAAAGGTAGCTT
This sequence comes from Ophthalmolycus amberensis, assembly GCA_024529925.1. Taxonomy (NCBI): domain Eukaryota; kingdom Metazoa; phylum Chordata; class Actinopteri; order Perciformes; family Zoarcidae; genus Ophthalmolycus; species Ophthalmolycus amberensis. Next base: position 158,876 of record JAFEUB010001636.1, on the reverse strand, counting down.
TTTTTAAAAACGCATTCAGGTTTTCTTCCGCTTCGATGATGTTGACTCCACCGCCCTGCATCTGTCGATTGAGATGATTGAGAGCATCGAAAATATCGGCCATGTACGCCAAGATGAGAATGAACTCAGAATCTTCGAAGCAATCTGCGTGACAATGTTGGTGCTCTCGCAAAAACAGGGCTAATTCCACACGCATGGCAAAAACCCGATTCAGCACCTTTCCCCGGGATAACCACCGAACATTAGAATGGTACAGAAGTACCTCGAATTCAGAGCCCATTTCCTGACAGAGCTCTTTGAAGATGCGGTGCTTCATAGCACTATTTCGCACGTAGTTCACACATTCAACTACGATTTTTAGTACTTCTGCCAGTTTTGAAGGCAAGGTTTTTGTTGCCAACGCATGCCTGTGCAGAACACACTGTGTGTAACAATGACGTGTGGTGCATCGGATTTCACCAGCGCTCCAAAACCAGAGTGTCGTCCCAGCATGGCTGGAGCTCCGTCCGAACAAACTGCAGAAACCATATTCCACGAAAGATTGTTGTCTCTGAAGAAGTCATCCACGAGTTTCTTCACATCGACTGCCTTGGTTGTTGTTGTAAGAGGCTTACAAAATAAAAAAATCTTCCTTTATCTCGTCGTCTTTCATATAGCGCACGAATACAACAAGCTGGCTGAGATTGGAAATGTCGGTGGTCTCATCGAGTTGGAGGCTGAATTTTGCTGGGCTTGAAATCAGGTCTGCAACTACTTGAGCCAAGATGTCATCGCTCATGTCGTCTATTCTGCTGCTGATCGTGTCAGTTGAAAGAGGAATTTGGGATAACTTATCTTCAGCAGCTTTTCCCAGCATGATATTTGCCATCTTCAACGCAGCTGGTTTCACGAGTGTTTCACCAATGGTGTGTGGTTTGCCCTGCTTTGCGATCAGGTACGCAACTTCGTACGATGCTGTGAGGATCGGTTTGTCGATGGGTACGAAGCCGAGAACAGGCAGAGTGGCCTTTTCATCGAATCTGGCTCTCTTCACCTTGAATTCAGCGAGCGTTGTGTTATTGTATTTCCCATCATGCAGCTTTAGGAAGTGTTCCTTTAGTTTTGCCGGTGTTAGACTAGGATTGCTCAAGTTGGCATTGCAAATCATGCATTGAGGACGCTGACTCCCATCACATTCCTCTTTACACGTGAATCCATATTGTACGTATTCGTCCAACCACTTTCTTTTTTTGCTCGACATGTTAGTATGAAGGGATTGAAAATCACAAATGGCGTACAACAACAGAGCGCAATGTGGCCAAGCGCAGCATGACGTCACAAATAATACGTGGGCTGAATTTATTTTGAAAAAAATTGTGAGTTGCCAAATTGTCTGTAGAAAATGTTTTGACAGCTGACAAAAACGGTCGACATTGCTAGTGTGAACCGGGCTATACTGCGTGTGTCTTACTGCGGTCAAGTGAGCCGTCAGCCGCTGATACTCGGTCAAGTGAGCTGCCGCTTGAAAATGTATGTGGGTAATTCGCGGCATTCGTGCCTGAAAGGGGGCGGGGCTTATCTCCGTGGCTTATCTCCCTAAAAACAGTACCGTTTCCTTCATCCACCATTGAACTAACCACTAGTTCTGTTTTATACTTGTTGTGTCTGGGTTCATAATATTATCCGTAGTCGCACAACTGCGTCTGAATGACGGCCGCTTCCAGCGTCATTCGCGCAGCCCGGTGGAAATTCGCGTCATTCGCAACCATTCGCGTCTGTGCATTGACTTTACATGTAAACTACCTCGCAGTGTGTGTCTGCCGAGGGGTTCGGCAGACACACACTGCGGTCAAGTGAGCCGGCGCTTTAAAAATGAATGACCGTCTATTCCTTAAGGTGCGTTCACACCGAGCGCCCCCGTTCGGTGTGAACGCAGCATAAGTTTTAGCTTTCTCCGTGCTTTTTGGGCTACCCAAGCCACCGTAGGGCTATCCAAGCCACCGTACCGTTATGCTGCGTTCACACCGAACGGGGCGCTCGGTGTGAACGCACCTTAAGGAATAGACGGTCATTCATTTTTAAAGCGGCGGCTCACTTGACCGCAGTGTGTGTCTGCCGAACCCCTGCGAGTGACTCATCGAACCCCTGGGGTTCGATCGAACCCAGGTTAAGAACCACTGAGTTAGACCATCATCAGACAGAGAGACCAGTTAGACCATCATCAGACAGAGACCAGTTAGACCATCATCAGGCAGAGAGACCAGTTAGACCAGTGATTCTCAACTGGTGGGTCGCGGACCTGTTTTCAGTGGGTCGCGGGCCTTTGCCTGACAAAAAATAAAAAAATAAAAAAAAGGTGATTTTATTTTGAAGGGCATTTTTTATGCAGCGGAATTATTCCAGCATTTACGGCACTTGTTCAGCCAATCAAATATGGGTATTCTGACACGTTTCCTGACTTGAGTGAGATGTACACACGCGGGGGAGAGACGAGGATATAGAGAGCAGAGCAGGACTATTATAACATTAGTTGTAAAAGTCAAATCATAGGACGATTTCCAAAAGAGAAAAATGTCCAGAGAGACCAGTCATTAGACTCTGACTGGACAGACTCATAGCTGAATTCTTCTAACACGAATATCTCTTTTTAGAAGATGAGAAAAATATAATATTATGGCCTTTTCACTTCACCCTGAATGAACTGAATTTAAAGCTGCAGGACAATTCAGTGAAAATAACTTTTCTAAATTGAATTTCATTCAGTAATTAATTTTTTAATCCAGCCGTTATTTTACTTGAAATGAGAAGAACATTTATTCATGTATTTCTATGTATTATTTATAATCCATCCAGTTAAATTTGAAAAATTAGAATAATATTAGTTAAAATATAATTGATGTGTACTTTCTTTATTTGATTTGGCAGTTGTTTACTACACAGAGACGTTACTACTACTAGACTTCTTGAATATAGATATACCCAAATTATATATATAATTTGGGTCGTGGGTCGCGGCTTGCCATTAAGGGGTGATGGTGGGTCCCGCAGCCAGACCAGTTGAGAACCACTGAGTTAGACCATCATCAGACAGAGAGACCAGTTAGACCATCATCAGACAGAGAGACCAGTTAGACCATCATCAGGCAGAGAGACCATCATCAGGCAGAGAGACCATCATCAGGCAGAGAGACCAGTTAGACCAGGGGTGGGCAATTATTTTTTCCTGATTATTCCACCTCTTTATAAAAAGCAGTACATTGTATGGTTTTGATAAGCTGTGAGTGGTAAGAGTAAATATTATGATCAGTGGTGGAATGCAACTAAGTATATTTGCTTAAGTATTGTACTTGTGTACAAATTCAACATACTTTCACATTCACATACTTTACTTGAGTATTTCTATTTTATTCAACTTTGTACTTCCACTCCACTACATCTCAGAGGGAGTTGTACTTTTTACTCCACTACATTTGTCTGGCAGCTTTAGTTATAAATACTTTTTCAAACCTTTCCTAACTACCCAAACTGAACAGACTATAAAGAAGTTAAAATGAGCTCGACCTGAAACATCTGCAGCAGGACTAATGACCCAAACAAATATACATTTGTAATATCCATATATAATAGTAAAACACTGAGAGGAATCATGTTTCTGATAAATTAGTACTTTTATTACTGTTGTTTGTAGTCCAATGACCTCATTTTCTGTTTTTCAGTTCAGTGAACGAGTGTTCTGAAGTCAGGTTGAATGTGTGAGGTGATATGTGAAGGACAGCTGACAGGTGATCGTCAGTGAGAGAGGATCTGGATCTGTTCAACTTCATCACGGAGAATGTTTGTTCACATATGTTGGTAGATCCAAAGAGAACCAACATCTTCTGCTCATGTTGATTTTGCAGGTTATCTAGCAAAGCCTCAGATGTCCATGTCCGCTCTGCATCGCCAACACATGCCAGGTAGCCAAAATGACCTGGCCCAGCTCCGGCGGGCCGAGTCCGGTTGCCGACTCGGCTGAGACTTGGGATGAATTACGCACCAGAATCAGGCCAAATACAACGGACTGATTCCGGCTGCCGACACTGCTATTATTGGGATTGCAGTGACGCTGCTGCTCGCACACATCCACGAACGTACGTAAATTGAGATAAAAACAGCAGCAGTTGCCTTCAAAATAAAAGCAATGCAGCTGTATTCCGTGCATGATGTACAAATATTTACGTTTTATTCCTAATTTCCCATTGACGTCCCGCCGTACAATGCCCAGGTCTGAGTTAGACCATCATGAGACAGAGAGACCAGTTAGATCAGGGGTGTCAAACTCATTTTCACTCTGGGGCCACATCAGCATCACGGTCCCTCAAAGGGCCGGTTGTAAATGTAAGACGGTGTAAATGTAACTACTCCTAACATATTTAGTTTAGTTTCCCGGGATATCTGTGACTTCCACAACACGTACTAAGCAGAAATAGGTAATTTTTTCCATGGTTAATGGCGGACAGTTGAAAGGCTTTCAGGGCGATAAGCCCCGCCCCCTCTCCGGCGCGTCCAGTGCGAATGAACACAAATAGCCCCGGCGAGACCGGCGGCGCGAATGGCTCAACTCAACTTTTTTTTTATACTCAAACATCTCCGCGACTTATTGAGTGGAGTAATAATCGCGCGACACAACGAATCGATAATGAAATTCGTTGCCAACTCTTTTAATAATCGATTTTCATCGATTTTATCGATTCGTTGTTGCAGCCCTACAGACAATTGGAACAGCAGCTTACTTGATGACATCACCACCTCAGCTGGTCTCATGAGTTTAATCCGTTTTTTTCTGTAAAGTATTTTTACAATCAAACTAAATATGACAACCCTGCTGTTTTCGTTTTCATTTAAAATCAAAAATGATATATTATTATTTACATATATATACATACATACAATTATATGTGTGTATATATATATATATATATGTATATATATATATATACATATATAAATAAATATATGTATGTGGATCAGATCCCGCCAGCAACACCTCACATCTCCGAAATTGTCAGAGCAGATTTTTAAATCGGCTGAATCTTGACAAACCGACCACAGATTTGGTGCTTAAATAACTAACTTCTCGCCTCAAAACATCCTAAAATTACTTTCTGTAACTTAACAACAGTAGTATTTCGAAAGCTTCAACTTCCAGTTGTGTGATTTCTCCTCCTCCATTGTTTCCTGTTGCTGGTGCAAAATGCATTCTGGGATATTTGGCTGTCCCAAGTACAGACAAGTCACCTCCGATGCATCCCCGGTAAAATGGGCGGAGCCACATCCGGGCATTAGGACCGTGCTTGGCTCGATGTGAACTTTGAATTGGAACAGTACTTGGGCTGAGACTGATGACGTTTCACAAGTCCACGAGTTTACAAGTACAGAGAAGTACGCATGTTGAGAAAGGCACCATCACTTGTTGGAAATCCTCTTTATGGGTTGTTGCATCTCCTGTCCACCTGTTGTGATAGTTTTAATGTCGACACACAGACAACATGCTATCTCATCACTTCGACTTTCTATCTCATAATTTCGACCATGGGGATATTTTTATTTTCACATCTAACTTTTAATTTTTGTAAAAAAATAATAAAAATAAATTAATTTTTATTTTTTTGCTGGCGGATTCGCGGGCCACAAAAAATGACGTGGCGGGCCGTATGTTTGACACCCCTGAGTTAGATGATGATGGTCCAACAATATACTGTATATATGTTATGATATATATATATATTATCATAACATATACAGTACATTATGATATATATATATATATTTATTGTCATAATAATATTATTATCCTATATTATTATAACATTGAATCTAATATGAACAGATGCCGTCCTTTGTGTTTTACTGATGAACACGATTTCTTTTTGTCTCATTTATAAATTATTTAACACATTTTCAGTGATGATAAAACGTATTTTTAACAGCAGTAAAGATGGTTCACACACAAATAAGCTCCTCATTTAGAAATGAGGCCTCGTGGTTTTTCATTTTTCAAAAGTGGGTCAATATTAAAAAAAGATATAAATGATCTGTACTGACTTTCCAGAGTGTGTTCCTATGGCGACCACGGCTCCACTGGGATGGAAGTCTGCACAGTGTCCGTGTTCCTGAGGAGAGACAGAGCTGTCAATCATCCGTCCATCATTAATCCGTCCATCGTTCATCCATCCATCATACATCCATCGTCCCGTATTCATCCGTCCATCATTCATCCATCGTCCCGTATTCATCCGTCCATCATTCATCCATCCATCGTCCCGTATTCATCCGTCCATCATTCATCCATCCATCGTCCCGTATTCATCCGTCCATCAATCATTCATCCATTGTCCCGTATTCATCCGTCCATCATTCATCCGTCCATCAATCATGCATCCATTGTCCCGTATTCATCCGTCCATCATTCATCCGTCCATCAATCATTCATCCATCGTCCAGTATTCATCCGTCCATCAATCATTCATCCATCGTCCCGTATTCATCCGTCCATCATTCATCCATCGTCCAGTATTCATCCGTCCATCAATCATTCATCCATCGTCCCGTATTCATCCGTCCATCAATCATCCATTGTCCCGTATTCATCCGTCCATCAATCATCCATTGTCCCGTATTCATCCGTCCATCAATCATTCATCCATCGTCCCGTATTCATTAGGGGTGGGAATCACCAGAGATCCCGCGATACGATATTATCACGATACTGAGGTCACGATACGATATTATCACGATACTGCGATATTCTGAGTATTGTGATAACATATATTGCGATTTATTACTTTTTTCAACTTCAAATGATGTCCCCAAAAGAAAACTGTCAACATGTTTTATCTGATAAGATAAAGTTTTCAGTCTGTTCATCTCACTTCAATCATTTTTATTGCAGCAGAATAAGATTGTCAAGCAGACAGACTGACCAACAATGTCATAAATGTTGCATGAACCTGACAAACTGAACTGTTTGTATTACTACATAGTCCAACTTAACTAAATGCAAACGTGTGGACTCAGTATATGAACTATAACTTGTATAAGTAGGATATTAGTTATATAACTCAGTATAACTTGTGGACGTCGAGGGCAGAGAGACAGTGATGCGCTGCACTCTCCCCATGAGCCGGCTACTGTTGGCAGGTTTAACCCCGTTGTTATCTTTGTTTTGACCAACTTCCTACCAATCACGCTGACCCGGGACCTTTGCTGACCTCACCAGAAAACAACTCAGCACCATCTAGTGGACTGAAAAAGTAATTGATTTGATTTTTCTAAAAAAAAATAAAAAATCCGTGTATCGATACAATATCGCCACGCAAAATATCGCGATACTACGCTGTATCGATTTTTTCCCCCACCCCTAGTATTCATCCGTCCATCATTCATCCATCCATCGTCCCGTATTCACCCGCCCATCGTCCCACATTCATCCATCGTCCCACATTCATCCGTTCATCGTCCTCTTACCTCCAGAGTGCGGCTCCATTGGAGACTGTGGTCCACGGAGCTCCAGACCAACACCAGCCGGTCCTGAGCGCACGTCAGGAACAAACCTCTGGATGGGTGAGAGGCCAAACCCCACAGCTCATCTGTGTGACCCTGAACACATCACGACACACACTGAAGACCCTGAACACATCAGACACACACTGAAGACCCTGAACACATCAGACACACACTGAAGACCCTGAACACATCACGACACACACTGAAGACCCTGAACACATCAGACACACACTTAAGACCCTGAACACATCACGACACACACTGAAGACCCTGAACACATCAGACACACACTGAAGACCCTGAACACATCAGACACACACTGAAGACCCTGAACACATTACGACACACACTGAAGACCCTGAACACATCACGACACACACTGAAGACCCTGAACACATCAGAGACACACTGAAGACCCTGAACACATCAGACACACACTGAAGACCCTGAACACATCAGAGACACACTGAAGACCCTGAACACATCAGACACACACTGAAGACCCTGAACACATCACGACACACACTGAAGACCCTGAACACATCAGACACACACTGAAGACCCTGAACACATCACGACACACACTGAAGACCCTGAACACATCAGACACACACTGAAGACCCTGAACACATCAGACACACACTGAAGACCCTGAACACATCAGAGACACACTGAAGACCCTGAACACATCAGACACACACTGAAGACCCTGAACACATCAGAGACACACTGAAGACCCTGAACACATCAGACACACACTGAAGACCCTGAACACATCAGAGACACACTGAAGACCCTGAACACATCACGACACACACTGAAGACCCTGAACACATCAGACACACACTGAAGACCCTGAACACATCAGACACACACTGAAGACCCTGAACACATCAGAGCGGTCTCACCTGGACCTCCACCTGGAAGCCGTCATTGAAGGTTCCTCTGAGGATGAAGTTACGGGACGTCCCGACCAGAAACTCGTCCCCCTTCCCCTCAGACACGGCTCTGATGGTTCCGTACTGATCCGGCACCTGGATACAAGCAGTCATGTGACCTCAGTCAGGCTACATACGTATTTTGTAACTCCTGTTTTTAATGTTAGTCTTCTAATCATCAAGTTTTAACTTGAAATTTAGGATTTTTTACACAAATTGCAGCAAATAAAGAGCTGACAGTGTTTGTCTGTTACCGGTTTACTAGTACAGCTATCCTTATGAGGACCAACTTAAGTTTTAGACCTTCAGAGTGAGGACATTTTGGCTGGTTCTCAATTTGGGAGAGACCTGTTTGAACGTTCACGTTAGAGTCAGGCTTAAGTTGTGATGGTGAAAGTTATGGTAAGGGGATGC
>JAFEUB010001636.1:112500-142500 GCA_024529925.1 Ophthalmolycus amberensis | reverse complement strand
TATATCGCCATTTCCTCCGGGACCGAGTTCGTGCAAGGCGTACACTATAAAACGCAGATCGGCAGAGATCTTTTCCAGACGTGGTTTGTGTGCGAGTAATTGCAGAATTGCGGCAGTGTATGGTTGATTGCGTGCAGCGTAATGTCTCAGGGAGACATCGATTATTGTTTCAATGTATGTTTTAAATCTCCTTTACTTTTGCCTTTATGCTTTTAATGGTTTCATGTGAAGCACTTTGAATTACCTTGTTGTTGAAATGTGCTATACAAATAAACTTGCCTTGCCTTGCCTTACTGGACATCGCTGCGGTAAAGTCAGCAGACACAGATCTCCGTGGTCAACTCAGCAGACACTCACGTGTTAGTGCACCTATATGCTGAAATTCACCGTAAACGCATTTAAACGGCACAGATCGGGAGCGAGCGAAGGACTTTGAAAGTTAGCGGAAAGTTTAACGTGACCTTTTGTTCATATAGCAGTACTTTTAAAATAAAAGTGCGCAATACACTACTTTATAATTCATTATTGAACTTTGCCATAACAATGCGATTAATCGCAAAACATCCATGCAATTAATCGCGATTAAAAATTGTAATCATTGCCCAGCACTAAATAATATACATTTTTATTATGTTTAGTTCTATTTATGCTACTGTGTGACAACGCCTTCTGTGTGCAGAGTGAAGGATACACCCATTCCAGCTTGAGTCTTTCTGAAGGAAGTTCTGTCCGAACATCTTCATAGTTCTCCACATCTGAAGGGATGAACATGGTGATCGGTCGACCACGCATGAACATCTTAATGTGATTTCCCTCTGAAACGGCAGACAGAAACACAAAGACACGCAAACATGTTGGAGAAGAACGAGTCAATGTGGAAATAAATGTATTATAAAAGCATAAGAATAATACGCAGTATCGAGTGAATTTACAGGCTAATTGACACCCGACTTCTGTGGCTGATAGAGATATAAGACTGATAATGACAAATCAGCTGATATCATGGAGAGATTGTGACACAACAAGCCCAAGACTTAGAGATACAAAATAACAAAAAAAAACCAATACAGTCACGTTCTGTCTCTCTGTGGTTGTATTACGTCTCTAAGTTGCCATTCTGTTTCTTTGCGGCGTATTATGTCCCTGTGGCCTCTCATTGTGGTTGTTTTGAATCTTTGTGGTTGTTTTTTGTCTCTCTGTGGTCGTCTTGATATCTTTGTGGTTGTTTTTTGTCTCTTTGTGGTCGTCTTGATATCTTTGTGGTTGTTTTGCGTTTCTCTGTGGTCGTCTTGATATCTTTGTGGTTGTTTTGTGTTTCTCTGTGGTCGTCTTGATATCTTTGTGGTTGTTTTTTGTCTCTTTGTGGTCGTCTTGATATCTTTGTGGTTGTTTTTTGTCTCTGTGGTTGTTTTGTGTTTCTCTGTGGTCGTCTTGATATCTTTGTGGTTGTTTTGTGTTTCTCTGTGGTCGTCTTGATATCTTTGTGGTTGTTTTTTGTCTCTTTGTGGTTGTTTTGTGTTTCTCTGTGGTCGTCTTGATATCTTTGTGGTTGTTTTTTGTCTCTTTGTGGTCGTCTTGATATCTTTGTGGTTGTTTTTTGTCTCTTTGTGGTTGTTTTGTGTTTCTCTGTGGTCGTCTTGATATCTTTGTGGTTGTTTTTTGTCTCTTTGTGGTTGTTTTGTGTTTCTCTGTGGTCGTCTTGATATCTTTGTGGTTGTTTGGTGTTTCTCTGTGGTCGTCTTGATATCTTTGTGGTTGGTTTTTGTCTCTTTGTGGTCGTCTTGATATCTTTGTGGTTGTGTTGATATCTGTGTTTTTTTTGTCTCTGTGGTTGTTTTGTGTTTCTCTGTGGTCGTCTTGATATCTTTGTGGTTGTTTTTTGTCTCTTTGTGGTCGTCTTGATATCTTTGTGGTTGTTTTTTGTCTCTTTGTGGTTGTTTTTTGTCTCTTTGTGGTCGTCTTGATATCTTTGTGGTTGTTTTGCGTTTCTCTGTGGTCGTCTTGATATCTTTGTGGTTGTTTTGTGTTTCTCTGTGGTCGTCTTGATATCTTTGTGGTTGTTTTTTGTCTCTTTGTGGTCGTCTTGATATCTTTGTGGTTGTTTTTTGTCTCTGTGGTTGTTTTGTGTTTCTCTGTGGTCGTCTTGATATCTTTGTGGTTGTTTTGTGTTTCTCTGTGGTCGTCTTGATATCTTTGTGGTTGTTTTTTGTCTCTTTGTGGTTGTTTTGTGTTTCTCTGTGGTCGTCTTGATATCTTTGTGGTTGTTTTTTGTCTCTTTGTGGTCGTCTTGATATCTTTGTGGTTGTTTTTTGTCTCTTTGTGGTTGTTTTGTGTTTCTCTGTGGTCGTCTTGATATCTTTGTGGTTGTTTTTTGTCTCTTTGTGGTTGTTTTGTGTTTCTCTGTGGTCGTCTTGATATCTTTGTGGTTGTTTGGTGTTTCTCTGTGGTCGTCTTGATATCTTTGTGGTTGTTTTTTGTCTCTTTGTGGTCGTCTTGATATCTTTGTGGTTGTGTTGATATGTGTTTTTTTTGTCTCTGTGGTTGTTTTGTGTTTCTCTGTGGTCGTCTTGATATCTTTGTGGTTGTTTTTTGTCTCTTTGTGGTCGTCTTGATATCTTTGTGGTTGTTTTTTGTCTCTTTGTGGTTGTTTTGTGTTTCTCTGTGGTCGTCTTGATATCTTTGTGGTTGTTTGGTGTTTCTCTGTGGTCGTCTTGATATCATTGTGGTTGTTTTTTGTCTCTTTGTGGTCGTCTTGATATCTTTGTGGTTGTGTTGATATCTGTGTTTTTTTTGTCTCTGTGGTTGTTTTGTGTTTCTCTGTGGTCGTCTTGATATCTTTGTGGTTGTTTTGTGTTTCTCTGTGGTCGTCTTGATATGTGTTTTTTTTGTCTCTTTGTGGTTGTTTTGTGTTTCTCTGTGGTCGTCTTGATATGTGTTTTTTTTGTCTCTTTGTGGTTGTTTTGTGTTTCTCTGTGGTCGTCTTGATATCTTTGTGGTTGTTTTCTGTCTCTTTGTGGTTGTCTTGATATCTGTGTGGTTGTTTTCTGTCTCTTTGTGGTTGTCTTGATATCTGTGTGGTTGTTTTTTGTCTCTTTGTGGTTGTTTTGTGTTTGTCTGTGGTCGTCTTGATATCTTTGTGGTTGTTTTGTGTTTGTCTGTGGTCGTCTTGATATCTTTGTGGTTGTTTTGTGTTTGTCTGTGGTCGTCTTGATATCTTTGTGGTTGTTTTGTGTTTCTCTGTGGTCGTCTTGATATCTTTGTGGTTGTTTTGTGTTTCTCTGTGGTCGTCTTGATATCTTTGTGGTTGTTTTGTGTTTCTCTGTGGTCGTCTTGATATCTTTGTGGTTGTTTTTTGTCTCTTTGTGGTCGTCTTGATATCTTTGTGGTTGTTTTGTGTTTCTCTGTGGTCGTCTTGATATCTTTGTGGTTGTTTTTTGTCTCTTTGTGGTCGTCTTGATATCTTTGTGGTTGTTTTGTGTTTCTCTGTGGTCGTCTTGATATCTTTGTGGTTGTTTTGTGTTTCTCTGTGGTCGTCTTGATATCTTTGTGGTTGTTTTCTGTCTCTTTGTGGTTGTCTTGATATCTGTGTGGTTGTTTTCTGTCTCTTTGTGGTTGTCTTGATATCTGTGTGGTTGTTTTCTGTCTCTTTGTGGTTGTCTTGATATCTGTGTGGTTGTTTTCTGTCTCTTTGTGGTTGTCTTGATATCTGTGTGGTTGTTTTTTGTCTCTTTGTGGTTGTTTTGTGTTTGTCTGTGGTCGTCTTGATATGTTTGTGGTTGTTTTGTGTTTGTCTGTGGTCGTCTTGATATCTTTGTGGTTGTTTTGTGTTTGTCTGTGGTCGTCTTGATATCTTTGTGGTTGTTTTGTGTTTCTCTGTGGTCGTCTTGATATCTTTGTGTTTCTCTGTGGTCGTCTTGATATCTTTGTGGTTGTTTTGTGTTTCTCTGTGGTCGTCTTGATATCTTTGTGGTTGTTTTGTGTTTCTCTGTGGTCGTCTTGATATCTTTGTGGTTGTTTTTTGTCTCTTTGTGGTCGTCTTGATATCTTTGTGGTTGTTTTGTGTTTCTCTGTGGTCGTCTTGATATCTTTGTGGTTGTTTTTTGTCTCTTTGTGGTCGTCTTGATATCTTTGTGGTTGTTTTGTGTTTCTCTGTGGTCGTCTTGATATCTTTGTGGTTGTTTTGTGTTTCTCTGTGGTCGTCTTGATATCTTTGTGGTTGTTTTTTGTCTCTTTGTGGTCATCTTGATATATTTGTGGTTGTTTTTTGTCTCTGTGGTTGTTTTGTGTTTCTCTGTGGTCGTCTTGATATCTTTGTGGTTGTTTTGTGTTTCTTTGTGGTCGTCTTGATATCTTTGTGGTTGTTTTGTGTTTCTCTGTGGTCGTCTTGATATCTTTGTGGTTGTTTTGTGTTTCTCTGTGGTCGTCTTGATATCTTTGTGGTTGTTTTTTGTCTCTTTGTGGTCGTCTTGATATCTTTGTGGTTGTTTTGTGTTTCTCTGTGGTCGTCTTGATATCTTTGTGGTTGTTTTTTGTCTCTTTGTGGTCGTCTTGATATCTTTGTGGTTGTTTTGTGTTTCTCTGTGGTCGTCTTGATATCTTTGTGGTCGTCTTGATATCTTTGTGGTTGTTTTTTGTCTCTTTGTGGCTGTCTTGATATCTTTGTGTTTTTTTTGTCTCTTTGTGGTTGTTCTGTGTTTCTCTGTGCTCATCTTGATATCTTTGTGGTTGTTTTGTGTTTCTCTGTGGTCGTCTTGATATCTTTGTGGTTGTTTTTTGTCTCTTTGTGGTCGTCTTGATATCTTTGTGGTTGTTTTGTCTCTTTGTGGTTGTTTTGTGTTTCTCTGTGGTCGTCTTGATATCTTTGTGGTTGTTTTGTGTTTCTCTGTGGTCGTCTTGATATCTTTGTGGTTGTTTTTTGTCTCTCTGTGGTTGTTTTGTGTTTCTCTGTGGTCGTCTTGATATCTTTGTGGTTGTTTTGTGTTTCTCTGTGGTCGTCTTGATATCTGTGTTTTTTTTGTCTCTTTGTGGTTGTTTTGTGTTTCTCTGTGGTCGTCTTGATATCTTTGTGGTTGTTTTCTGTCTCTTTGTGGTTGTCTTGATATCTGTGTGGTTGTTTTCTGTCTCTTTGTGGTTGTCTTGATATCTGTGTGGTTGTTTTTTGTCTCTTTGTGGTTGTTTTGTGTTTGTCTGTGGTCGTCTTGATATCTTTGTGGTTGTTTTGTGTTTGTCTGTGGTCGTCTTGATATCTTTGTGGTTGTTTTGTGTTTGTCTGTGGTCGTCTTGATATCTTTGTGGTTGTTTTGTGTTTCTCTGTGGTCGTCTTGATATCTTTGTGGTTGTTTTTTGTCTCTTTGTGGTCGTCTTGATATCTTTGTGGTTGTTTTGTGTTTCTCTGTGGTCGTCTTGATATCTTTGTGGTTGTTTTTTGTCTCTTTGTGGTCGTCTTGATATCTTTGTGGTTGTTTTGTGTTTCTCTGTGGTCGTCTTGATATCTTTGTGGTTGTTTTTTGTCTCTTTGTGGTCGTCTTGATATCTTTGTGGTTGTGTTTTGTCTCTTTGTGGTCGTCTTGATATCTGTGTGGTTGTTTTTTGTCTCTTTGTGGTTGTTTTGTGTTTCTCTGTGGTCGTCTTGATATCTTTGTGGTTGTTTTGTGTTTCTCTGTGGTCGTCTTGATATCTTTGTGGTTGTTTTTTGTCTCTTTGTGGTCGTCTTGATATCTTTGTGGTTGTTTTGTGTTTCTCTGTGGTCGTCTTGATATCTTTGTGGTTGTTTTTTGTCTCTTTGTGGTCGTCTTGATATCTTTGTGGTTGTTTTTTGTCTCTTTGTGGTTGTTTTGTGTTTCTCTGTGGTCGTCTTGATATCTGTGGTTGTTTTTTGTCTCTTTGTGGTCGTCTTGATATCTTTGTGGTTGTTTTTTGTCTCTTTGTGGTTGTTTTGTGTTTCTCTGTGGTCGTCTTGATATCTGTGGTTGTTTTTTGTCTCTTTGTGGTCGTCTTGATATCTTTGTGGTTGTTTTTTGTCTCTCTGTGGTTGTTTTGTGTTTCTCTGTGGTCGTCTTGATATCTTTGTGGTTGTTTTGTGTTTCTCTGTGGTCGTCTTGATATCTGTGTTTTTTTTGTCTCTTTGTGGTTGTTTTGTGTTTCTCTGTGGTCGTCTTGATATCTTTGTGGTTGTTTTCTGTCTCTTTGTGGTTGTCTTGATATCTGTGTGGTTGTTTTCTGTCTCTTTGTGGTTGTCTTGATATCTGTGTGGTTGTTTTTTGTCTCTTTGTGGTTGTTTTGTGTTTGTCTGTGGTCGTCTTGATATCTTTGTGGTTGTTTTGTGTTTGTCTGTGGTCGTCTTGATATCTTTGTGGTTGTTTTGTGTTTGTCTGTGGTCGTCTTGATATCTTTGTGGTTGTTTTGTGTTTGTCTGTGGTCGTCTTGATATCTTTGTGGTTGTTTTGTGTTTGTCTGTGGTCGTCTTGATATCTTTGTGGTTGTTTTGTGTTTCTCTGTGGTCGTCTTGATATCTTTGTGGTTGTTTTTTGTCTCTTTGTGGTCGTCTTGATATCTTTGTGGTTGTTTTGTGTTTCTCTGTGGTCGTCTTGATATCTTTGTGGTTGTTTTTTGTCTCTTTGTGGTCGTCTTGATATCTTTGTGGTTGTTTTGTGTTTCTCTGTGGTCGTCTTGATATCTTTGTGGTTGTTTTTTGTCTCTTTGTGGTCGTCTTGATATCTTTGTGGTTGTGTTTTGTCTCTTTGCGGTCGTCTTGATATCTGTGTGGTTGTTTTTTGTCTCTTTGTGGTTGTTTTGTGTTTCTCTGTGGTCGTCTTGATATCTTTGTGGTTGTTTTGTGTTTCTCTGTGGTCGTCTTGATATCTTTGTGGTTGTTTTTTGTCTCTTTGTGGTCGTCTTGATATCTTTGTGGTTGTTTTGTGTTTCTCTGTGGTCGTCTTGATATCTTTGTGGTTGTTTTTTGTCTCTTTGTGGTCGTCTTGATATCTTTGTGGTTGTTTTTTGTCTCTTTGTGGTTGTTTTGTGTTTCTCTGTGGTCGTCTTGATATCTGTGGTTGTTTTTTGTCTCTTTGTGGTCGTCTTGATATCTTTGTCGTTGTTTTTTGTCTCTTTGTGGTTGTTTTGTGTTTCTCTGTGGTCGTCTTGATATCTGTGGTTGTTTTTTGTCTCTTTGTGGTTGTTTTGTGTTTCTCTGTGGTCGTCTTGATATCTTTGTGGTTGTTTTGTGTTTCTCTGTGGTCGTCTTGATATCTTCGTGGTTGTTTTGTGTTTCTCTGTGGTCGTCTTGATATCTTTGTGGTTGTTTTGTGTTTCTCTGTGGTCTTGATATCTTTGTGGTTGTTTTTTTTTCTCTGTGGTTGCTTTGTAAACAGTATTTAAATGATTAATGTTATTGGTTAGCATAAGATCAATACTAACAATTATGTGTCATTAAAAAAATGTTTGTGAACAGTCTTCTCAAACAGGGGCTCTGTACACAAGATCAATATTTTACTGATCAGACCACTGATGACAGATTTATATTTTTATATATCAAAAGAAATATGTTACAGCATTCAAACAAAACATGGAGCAAATCAAACATCAGTCAGACAGACAGGTGAGTGACAGGTGAAGCAGGTCAAGGACAGGTGAGAGACAGGTGAGGACATAAGTCCTGTGTTTGTTTGACCCCTCCACACTCTAATGAGGACATGATGTGTTGGTTCACACAAGTATTTGATGCATTGAGAGTGAGAACGGGTCAGAAACCCTAACGGGAGAAACAGGAAGCACTTATTCAGCTGCTGTTAGTGTGTGAGCGTGTTAGCGTGTTAGCTTGCTCTGATGACTCCTCGGGACTTACCAGCTTGGCTGTTTTTCTCGCGTGTCGACATTTTGGCTGGTTTGAGACAAAGACATTGTCACTCAACAACAATATAAATAACAACACAACAAGAACACAAAGAAGAGGAGGAGCCATGACGCTGATGATCAACCGTGTCATTTAACGCACGGTCATGTGTTCGTTTCAAACATTGTCACAACTAATGAACTGTAAAATCTCCAGTGTGGTCATTGTTCTGTACGTCTATAGAGGTAACATTTATTATTATTGAGTATAAACAAGCTGTTCAAAATGTGATGCAGAGAGAATAGTGGTAATTATTATTTTGTATTATTCTGAATAACAATTAGAGTGAAAAGAGTAAAAACATTAAGGTATGAATGATATACAACCGTAGTATTGACAAGTTATTTCATTGGTGCATCAAATGTATTATCAGGAGACAAACCGGTAAAGAGGCTAAGTAAGGTAAGTGTTGATCCAGAACCAAACGGATACGAGTATCAATAAGAGTAGAAGTATTGATTAAACTCTTAAGATCCTGACAGGAAACTTTATGAAATTCAAAAGCAGCTTTCATCATCTTCATGTGTGTCATCGTTTTAAAGGTGTGAACCATGTTTTCATGTTTTCAGTGATCTGACCGGTCAGTAGCAGCAGGTTACCATGGTGATTTGCCCCGTTACCATGGTGAGCCATTTCCTCCATACCAAATAATCTAAACTGGTCTCACTTCGGTCACCATGACGACGTTGACAACATGGTGTCCTCTGAGAGTCTCGACAGGACAGACTGAAATATTCTAAAGTGTCTCAGAGGCTGACTTGTGTTACACATAATGATGATGAATAATGTATTAACATTAATATGCATTTACCTTGACTGATCACCGGATCTTTGTGTCTGAAACGAGAAGAATCAAACATCTCACTCTGCGTTTGTGATTCAGGATTAAAGATTTACTTATAAACAGTAAAACTATTTCATACTGGTGCACCGAAACATACAAATAGATTCAAAAAGCAGATGTAAGACGATAACAAAGAACAGTATTTTATTGACTTTGTGATTTAGATAAACATAGTGTGGTGATGATGCCTTCTCATATCTGCAGGTATTAATTGAAATGAAGTATAAAACTAAAGATACTCATTATTTCATAGTGTTTCAGTAAATGTTTTATTTACACTATTTATTTATCTCTTGTTAATAAAATAAACAGTGTGTTCTTTTAGTGTTCATCACAGAAGATGTATTGTAATATATTATTATTATTTATTGATCCAGCGGGAGTCTATTTTATTGTCATCCAATCGATCAACACTTCTCCCGTCTACATGTTGTGAACTTATTGATCAAATAAATTAACAATCAATACAAAACAATTTCTGATCAATAACTTTCAGTCTGATGAACTGAATGATCGAGTAACAATGACACACTGATGATAATACAATAACACACAATGAGCCTGTTAGTATTTATATCGCTGGTATATACAAAATACATAGATATGTGTACACAGTAGTGCTGGGCGGTACGACCAAAAACGTGTTTCACGGTATTTTTTAAGATTCTGACGGTTTCACGGTATATCACGGTATTGTTTTTCTATATGTTTATAGAGGCTTACTCTACTGTCAGGAGTACATGGAATATACAACATGTTCATGTCTTCATGTATGAAGGCGTTGCTCACGAGAGGGGGTGCTGGTTTGTTCCTCTGATGTTGGGATAGCAGTTTGGCTGAAGTGTTGTGGCCCCGGTCAGACGTACCTTGAATCCAGTGTTTTAATCATTGCTCTGAGTCTCTCGACTGTCTGTAGCGGGACCAGGTCCTTGCAGAGCTGCATCCTTATTGCGTTGGTAATGTCGCTCCACCGCTTGCTCTTCTTGTCATATGCAGCCTCGAGCTAATGCCTCTTCAAGCGATGTGTGACCCTTTAGCTTCACTGCTTCACTCGCGCTAACGTTACTGGTTGACGACCGTCATCGCACTCTTGATATTCCAACTCATGTTTTCTCCCAAAACTCACAAAATGTCAGATTTGTTAAAACCCAAACACGTCCAAACAGCAGAGCCAGCTCCTCTCTTGGGCTCAGACTCTATCGGTGCATCTCCGGTCTGTCTTTGTTCCTCCTGCATCGCTCTGTTCTGTTCTTTCATGTAACGTTACTGTAGCGACGGATCCTCTCCCAGCTGCGAGCAGACTGTTGTGCTAGCGGTCTAGCTCGCTAGCTAGCTAGCGGGCTAGCTAGCTAGCGGGCTAGCTAGCTAGCGGGCTAGCTAGCTAGCGGGCTAGCTAGCTAGCGGGCTAGCTAGCTAGCGAGCTTTACCCAGCATGCCGTTCGGCGGTGTAATTTTATAAATGTACAATTATTAGTGTTACAAATAGTTTGTGTCTCAAACTGTTGTGTCGTGGTGTTTTGTTGTTCATTGTTGTTATAAAGTTGTAACCATGACTAGGGTTCCCTCTCAACACACTTAAGATAACTAGCGCTGACCGTAGCGCTCATAGCGGCCAACAATATATTCTGCTGCCTGTTGAAGAGGACAGCAGTTGTTTCTATGCAGCGGTATGACGGTGTGTGAAAAATGAATATCATACGGGAAATTAAAAACGGTATACCGCCCAGCACTAGTACACAGTATGTATTTGTATACAGCATGTGTGTATACAGTATGTATGCATGTATACAGTATGTATGCGTGTATTCAGTATATGCACGTACAGTATATATGCATATACAATATATGTGTGTACAGTAGACATGTTTGTATAAAATATACATGTCTGTATACAGTAGATGTGTGTAAACAGTACATATAAATATATATATATTTGTACACAGTATTCAGAGGTAGGGTTGGGT
Source organism: Ophthalmolycus amberensis (assembly GCA_024529925.1). Lineage (NCBI taxonomy): Eukaryota > Metazoa > Chordata > Actinopteri > Perciformes > Zoarcidae > Ophthalmolycus > Ophthalmolycus amberensis. The sequence continues at coordinate 131,801 of JAFEUB010001636.1, read as the reverse complement.
ATCGTTTGGGTTTTTTCCGATACCGGTGCTAAAACGATACTTTTAAAACGATACCGGTGCCTAAACGGTGCCTGAACCGATACTTTTTTCTTCAAATTGAACAATATATTAACTGTTAAAGTATACTATAAATATAAATAAATACAAAACACTTGGCTTCAAACTACAGCTTCAAACTTTTTAACTTCAAACCATGAACGATATATTAACTGTGAACAGTTTACAGTATACTTAGATAAATACAAATAAATTCAAAACACACACACACTCTGTACACACACTACAGCTTCAAACTTCCGCAATTATTTTGCAGAAATATGACAATATTGGCCTTCTCTTGCAAAATAAGACCTCTCCTGACTTATTTTATTTTTATTTAACCAGTTGGTGGCGCTAATGCGCCAATTCAGTCGTTTGCTAACCGCCACTACACCTCAAAGAAGAAGAAGAAGAAAGTTTTGCATGCCTGTGTTGTTGTGCTTATGAGCGACAGCGCTAAGTACCCGGATGTCGATGGAGGAAGTCAGTAGCCTACCAGCCGTTTGACAGATCTCGTTCTTTGTTTTTAATAAATCATGGCAGAAGCTTCGTCAGAATGACGGAGCGGTTTGTTTCTAAGCGCCCACGGCTCGTCCGGTTGTAATAATATTATGAGTGAGGAGCGGAGGACCGATGCTATCGTTAGCATCGGTCCTAGGACGAGCTAACCCAGGACGGAGTCATCAGAGTAGTGTAAAAAAAAGTATTTAAATCGGCTCAGGCACCGAAAGGAAGCACCGAAATCTGCGTTGCGTTTCGGTCCGGTAGATACCGGTCGTATAGGAACCGGTACCATACCGGCACCGGTTTTCGGTACCCAACCCTATTCAGAGGTACCTGTCAGAGTTCTTGACCACCTTGGCGAGCAGTCTGGAGGTGGAAGCAGCTTTCACAAGTTTGTTCCTGTTTTCCTCTGAACTGTCCCAGGTGCTGCTCTGAGAACGCTCCATACCTGAGGACCGCTTCACACTGGGGCCTCTGCACGCAGCGCGCACACACACACACACACACACACACACACACACACACACACACACACACACACACACACACACACACACACACACACACACACACACACACACACACACACACACACACACACACACACACACACACACACACACACACACACACACACACACACACACACACACACACACGGAGGAGGAAGTCATTGAGTTTCATCTTAATTTATCTTCATGTATTTCATCTCTGATTGATTCCTTATTGATTGGTTTGTATTTGAAGCATGTTGCGATAATAATAATAATAATGATGTAATAATCAAACAGCTGCTTGGTGCTGAATGACCAGTAGAGCTGATGGTCAGAGACAGAAACAGTAGTTGTGATGACTTGAACCATCTTATCTGGGTCCAGTTTATGTGTGGTCTTTATAAATCTGGTACTTTTACAAATACTGTTACTTATTCAAGGTAAGATTCTAGTTGAATTATTATATTCCAACAGAACAAATCCTGCTTTCAATCATGAAGGTAATTTTATAACTGCATATTTATATTGCTGAAAATGATTTAATTTTTAGAGTTTTGCATGAACTAAATATAAAAGAGCCATCTTTGGTTTTCTAAATAACATTTAATTTAATTCATGACCAGTAGCTGGTCATCAGAGGCCACATGAACCAGACCCAGGTGAGAAGGTGGTCATCCCATGATGTCACATCTACTGTTTTATATCTATGTTTATGTTGTTCTTCATCTTTAACCACCACTCAAATCTAAATGATCTTCAAAATCTTCCTCCAGAGACACAAAGTACACAACCCAGGAGGAGGTTAGTGAGCTGGGATACATCAGTAACTCAAGCCCCAGGCTGCAGGAGGCCTGCTGGAGGAGGAGCAAGAGGAAGAAGAGAAGGAGGAAGAAGAGAAGGAGGTCCTCGGGTGAAGCTGGGAGCAGAACAGGTTAGTGCTTTTGATAAAAGGCAGCCCAGCCAAAGAGTTATGAGCAGCCAGGGAGGACAAGGAGTCAGGAGGACCCAGGACCTCCAGCAGAAGATTCAGGAGGAGAAGCTAGAAGAAGGAAATGTTAGTAATTTAAACACACAGCCCAGCCTGAGCTTTCTACCAGAAACATATACAAAGAGTATAGAGGGTCTCCAGGAGGGTCCAGGATCTCCAGGAGGCCTCAGAAGATTCCAAGAGACCTCAGAAGACTCCAGGAGGCCTCTGGAGACTCCAGGAGGCTTCAGAAGACTCCAGGATCTCCAGGAGGCCTCAGAAGACTATAGGAGGCCCCACAAGACTTCAGGAAGCTTGTGGAGACTTAAGGAAGCCTCTGGAGACTTCCGAAGGCCTCTGGAGACTCCAGGAGGATAACGGAGGCTAAGTATTCAGCCAATCAGGTACACCTGAACATGAGCTGGTCAGGTGAGACTGTGGGTCCTCAGGGGCGGGGTTAAGAGGGGCGGGGTTATGAGATCTCAGAGCAGCATCAGCAGGAAGTGAGGTCAGATACAGCCGACAGATAACAAAGTGAAACCTTTTGGGAGGAACGTGGCCTTTACTGCTGTCAGCAGACTGGGCTGGTCTCTGCTGCTGAAGGGTCGGGGGCGTCTGGGGAGGGTGGGGGGAAGAGGGGGAGGGGGACAGGTCCTTTGGGTGAGGAGGCTCCTCACGTTCCTGGATCTCCTCCATCTGAGACCGCTGGCTGCTGACCTCCTTTTTCCTGTCCGCTCCACTGTGGACAAGACCAGGACCATGAGAGTCCACAAACTACTGGTTTCTATTGTGTTTCAATTCAATTTATTTTGTATAGAGAGAGAAGAGAGAGGAGCTCAATGTATCCAAGGAAGTCTCCCGGGAGTCTAGGCCTATAGCCAGCCCTAACTAGAAACCTTAGCCAGCCCTAACTAGAAACCTTAGCCAGCCCTAACTAGAACCTAGCCCTAACTATAAAGCCGAGTCAGCCCTAACTATAAACCCGAACCAGCCCTAACTATAAACCCCAAGCAGCCCTAACTATAAACCCGAACAGCCCTAACTATAAACCTGAACCAGCCCTAACTATAAACCTGAACCAGGCCTAACTATAAACCTGAACCAGCCCTAACTATAAACCTGAACCAGCCCTAACTATAAACCTGAACCAGCCCTAACTATGAACCTGAGGCAGCCCTAACTATGAACCTGAACCAGCCCTAACTATAAACCTGAACCAGCCCTAACTATAAACCTGAACCAGCCCCAACTATAAACCTGAACCAGCCCCAACTGTAAACCTGAGCCAGCCCCAACTGTGAACCTGAGCCAGCCCTAACTATAAACCTGAGCCAGCCCTAACTATAAACCTGAGCCAGCCCTAACTATAAACCTGAGCCAGCCCCAACTATGAACCTGAGCCAGCCCTAACTATGAACCTGAGCCAGCCCTAACTATGAACCTGAACCAGCCCTAACTATGAACCTGAACCAGCCCTAACTATGAACCTGAACCAGCCCTAACTATGAACCTGAACCAGCCCTAACTATGAACCTGAGCCAGCCCTAACTATGAACCTGAGCCAGCCCTAACTATGAACCTGAGCCAGCCCTAACTATGAACCTGAGCCAGCCCTAACTATAAACCTGAACCAGCCCTAACTATAAACCTGAACCAGCCCTAACTATAAACCTGAGCCAGCCCTAACTATAAACCTGAACCAGCCCTAACTATAAACCTGAACCAGCCCTAACTATAAACCTGAACCAGCCCTAACTATAAACCTGAACTAGCCCTAACTATAAACCTGATCCAGCCCTAACTATAAACCTGAACCAGCCCTAACTATAAACCTGAACCAGCCCTAACTATAAACCTGATCCAGCCCTAACTATAAACCTGATCCAGCCCTAACTATAAACCTGATCCAGCCCTAACTATAAACCTGAGTCAGCCCTAACTATAAACCTGAACCAGCCCTAACTATAAACCTGAACCAGCCCTAACTATGAACCTGAGCCAGCCCTAACTATAAACCTGAGTCAGCCCTAACTATAAACCTGAGCCAGCCCCAACTATAAACCTGAGCCAGCCCTAACTATAAACCTGAACCAGCCCCAACTATGAACCTGAGCCAGCCCTAACTATAAACCTGAGTCAGCCCTAACTATAAACCTGAACCAGCCCTAACTATAAACCTGAACCAGCCCTAACTATAAACCTGAACCAGCTCTAACTATAAACCTGAGCCAGCCCCAACTATGAACCTGAGCCAGCCCCAACTATAAACCTGAGCCAGCCCTAACTATAAACCTGAGCCAGCCCTAACTATAAACCTGAGCCAGCCCCAACTATGAACCTGAGCCAGCCCCAACTATGAACCTGAGCCAGCCCTAACTATGAACCTGAGCCAGCCCTCACTATAAACCTGAGCCAGCCCTAACTATAAACCTGAACCAGCCCTAACTATGAACCTGAGCCAGCCCTAACTATGAACCTGAGCCAGCCCTAACTATAAACCTGAACCAGCCCTAACTATGAACCTGAGCCAGCCCTAACTATAAACCTGAACCAGCCCTAACTATAAACCTGAACCAGCCCTAACTATAAACCTGAACCAGCCCTAACTATGAACCTGAGCCAGCCCTAACTATGAACCTGAGCCAGCCCTAACTATAAACCTGAACCAGCCCTAACTATGAACCTGAGCCAGCCCTAACTATAAACCTGAACCAGCCCTAACTATAAACCTGAACCAGCCCTAACTATAAACCTGAACCAGCCCTAACTATAAACCTGAACCAGCCCTAACTATAAACCTGAACCAGCTCTAACTATAAGAGTTATCAAAGAGGAAAGTCTTAAGCCCACTCTTAAATGTGGTGAGTGTGTCTGCCCCCCAGACTGAAATGGGAAGCTAGTTCCACAGAAGAGGAGCTTGATAACTGAAGGCTCTGGTTCCTGTTCTACTTTTTAAGACTCTAGGAACCATAAGTAACCCTGAATTTAGGGAGCACAGCTCTCTAGTAGGGTAGTATGGTTCTATAAGCTCTTTAAGATATGGTGGTGTCTGACCAATTACGGCTTTGTAGGTGAGGAGAAGGACAGGGAGCCAGTGCAGAGAAGTTAATACAGGAGTAATATGATCTCGTTCTTTTCTACTTCTTCCACTTTCTACTTTGTTCCTACTGCGTTCTACTGGTAATATCTAGAATCACTGGACCGTGAGAGTCCACAGCTACTCCTAAAGCTACACTGATTCTACTGACCTCTACTGGTTCTACTGTGTTAGGGTTTATCCCAGTAAGACGGTTTAGTGCTGGGCGGTTTACACTCTCATACGGTAGACCGGTTATAATTTCCCGTACGATATTAATCCTCATATACTGTGGAATTATTAACATCATTAACAACAATTCATAACCCAAAACTTTAACAATTAAGGCACGATAAACAATCCTAAAATAAAGTCCACTGTGGTTTAGACCTGAGCACTGGACACATGTACTCAAATAAACAGTAGACTCATTGATTATATCAATCACATTGATCAGATCTGGTCTGCAGACACTCTGGAGGTTGAAATGAAAGAGCTGAAAAGAAAATCAGTGAAAGTTAACTAAACAGTTTGAAGTTGAACGTATCTAAACATCAACAGGAGGAGCAGGATGTAAATGTCCAGATCAGTTAGACCAGACTTAAACAGACGGATTGATGTGTGAATAAGGCCGGTTATCATCCAGGGAACTACCAGCCAGTGTTGATGATGTTTCCATGCTACTGGTGAAGAAGGTATTTTACACGAAGACACCAACAAAAGCATCTAACTGGAGACACAACGTGATTCGACAGAGACTCTGTTGTGTTGCCTCCTGCCCACTCTACCCCCTTGCCCACCAAAGACAGCATCTACAGAAGGTGAGATCTCCTGTTGTGTACGACAGGTGCGAAGGGAAACTCCCTTCATAGTTCATAAGAGAAAACAGCTTCAGTGTGTGTATGTGTGTGTGTGTGTGTATATGTTAGTCTGTATCTTTACCTCTTGGCGGCGGACGACATCGTCTCCTTCCTGGTGACCGAGGTGGAGTCTCTTTTTCGCCCAGATGTTCCTCCGTTAGAGACGCAGGACATTGAATAAGCTTCACGAAGAGCGGCACCGCCTGATGGGGAAGCATACTAATGTTAACACGGGTTATAATGAGATAGAGATATATATATATAGATATATATATAATAATAATAATAATAATAATAATAATAATAAGCTGACCAGTTAGTTAGATACAACTAGAACAGAACATAAAATAGGCTTTCCAGTTAAAAACCAGTATGTGGGTGTGAGTTAATATTTACCACGAGCTATTTAGTTTTCATTTAATGTTGCATGTGTATGTTGTAGCAACTTCTGGAACCAGCAATATGAAATAAGGTTTCATCAGACTGATCATGAAGAAAGACAAAAACATTACCTTTGCCTCCATGTTTCTTGGTTGAGGAAGAAGAGATTTCAGAGGCAGCGAGGCGGCGAAGAACATCAGCGAGAGCTGCTTTCATTACCGTCAACTCATCTTCCTGCTGCTGAACACGAAGCTCCAGAGCAGAAAGACGGTCGTTGACATCTGAGACACTCGCTCCAGACATGCTGTCATCTACCGAGAGACAAAGACACTGGGTCTGAATATACAGAATAAAGTATTATTAACATGACATGACAAAAAAAGGATTAACATGACAACAGGATTAAGACAGAACAACAGCAGGACAACAACAGGTTTAGACAGAACAACAGCAGGACAACAACAGGTTTAGACAGAACAACAGCAGGATTAACAGGATGAACACAGAACAACAGCAGGACAACAAGACAACAGCAGGATTAACACAGAACAGGATTAATCAGAATCAGAACCGTTTATTGGCAAGAAAGTTTGCACCTACAAGGAATTTGTCGTGGTGGGTGGTGCGTAACATTTAACAATAAACAATAACATTAAACTATCACAATCAGCACAGTGCAAGAAATAGAAACATATTAAAATTTACAATAAAATATAAAATATAGAATAATGTGCACAACAGAACAGATAACAGGACTGTAAAACAAGTGAAGTGTAAGTGAAATGTTAAAGGTGATGAGTGTGTTTAAATAGAGAAACAGGGATGTGCAGGGGAGAGACCAGAAGGAAATGTCCTCGGGATGACAGAGTCAGAGTCAGTGGGGGACCCGGGCTCTGTTAATGAGCCCGACTGCGGACGGGAAGAAACTGTTTGTGTGGCGTGAGGTCTTGGTTCTGATGGACCGCAGCCTCCTGCCAGATGGAAGGGGCACAAATAGATCATGTCCAGGGTGAGAGGGGTCGGCTACAATCTTTCGTGCTCGCTTCAGGGTTCTTGAAGCGAACAAGTCCTGGAGAGCGAATGATGCACTCCAGTCTGCCCTTGTCCTTGGCAGTGGCTGCCGCGTACCAGACCGTGATGGAGGAGCAGAGGATGGACTCGATGATGGCTCTGTAGAAATGCACCAACATTGTCTTTGGCAGGTGTGACGGCCCAGGGCCTCTGCCAGGGAGTGTCTATCTTTCAGTGTTCCTGGATCGTTAGGGAAGATTGGAGGCAGCTGGCCACGGCCTGCGCCCTACAAGACCCGCCCCATCCGGAGGAAGTGCTGGCTTCTTCCCCTGACACCTGGGCCCCGTTCCACGTAAGTGGTTCAGCAAAGTCGATCAAATGTCCTATTAGCAGCCTAAATTAACGAGATGATTGATGTCAGGCTATGTCGGTTTCTCCAAGGCTAATCCGCTCTCAAACAGTCTCGTTAATTTGAACCAGACGATCAGGATCAGGATAATTGCGCGTGCCCGTCCTACGTCAAAAGGGGGAAGCGTCGATCACCGAAACCATGATGTTCTAACAGTACAATGTCAAATAAACTATTTTTACTCCGCTGACGAGCAGGAGATGATCATGAACGCATATGAGGATTTCAAGACCATAATCACGGCAAAATATAACACCGCCACCGCTGCGAGGGCTAGACAGGAAGCACGGCAAAATATCAGACAAGTTAAATGCGTAAGTGTTGGGAAAATGTATCAGCTAATTTTAATGCCTCATCACCCCAATCAATCAGATTATATGCCTTTAAATGTGCCTGCTGGCAGTAGACTTCATGGAATGCATCATTGAATGAGATCTTATAGCGAAAATAATTATCTCAACTCTTTCAGAATAAGTAAATAAAAACAAGCCCAAAGAGTATCTAATTGATACTCATTAATTTGAGGATATATGTACTGTATGCCCTTATGTATCATGTAGCCTACTATATATGTGTATATACATGTATGTGTAGATTACCATATAGAACTAGTTTGAATATGTGTGTGTGAGAATCTGTTTATGGGCGGATCAGTGTGTGTATTATTCATAATCAGACATTCAATCAATTGAAGCAGTGAAAAGAAATAGTGTGTGATTCTCTGTTCTCATCATGAGTCCACCTTAATCATTTTCTACAGTAATGATGTGCTGCTGTACTAATAACACTATGATTACGTCATATCATTATGAGTGCTTTAACCTCATGTATGCAACCAGCCATTAAGAGGACATGAGAGCAAGTAAACACTAATGCTGCGTTCACACCGGTCGCGTTGATTTTTTGACGCACTGCAAAATCGCGTCCAACGCGCCGCCGGTCGTGTTCACACCAAACGCCGCAAAATCGCGTAGCGCCGGAGAGGGGGCGTGGTTTATCGACTGGAAGCCGTTCACCTGGCCGTCATTTCTTTCCGCTTTCAACCGTGAAAGGAATAAGGACAATTGCTGCTTTCTACGTGTTGTGGAAGTCCCTCAAACGTCGGAATGCCAAACGCCGTCATGTCTGGTTCATAATATTGTTCAGAGGAGATTTCATCGAGCTGTATTCACTGTGTCTAGCAAGCCACCGGTCGCTGTTTACTACAGCTGTAGGAACACAACATAAACTGATTTGGCTGTGATTTAACGGAAAATAAACCGACAAAAAGGGACTCCGAAATAACTACGTAATGATACCGATTTGTAGGCTACTTGTCTTCTCAATGGAGCTCTGATGGATCGGTGCTAGGCTATGCTAACATCGTAGCAGCTCCACCAGCACTCAAAACGTCATGTAGACGTAAATACGGGCAGCGTCTATTCATTGTTTGTACCATATGGTTTACACACACACACATGTATACACAGTTTGGTCCGGTCTCTATTGATATGAGGTATCGTAGAGCTCTGGGTGAACACAGACGGCTACAGGATTTATTTCCTGATTCAACAACGGCAGGAAGCCAGTGATGACAGGGGGAGCAACTCAACGCTGATAGGCTATCGCGCCACAGCGGCACGCGATTATGTCGCGTTGGCGATTTTTGCGGCGTCCAACGCAAAAACGCGTCCAACGCGCCATCGCAAAATCGCGGCGCGCCAGTCTCATCGCGTCTGTGCATAGACTTTGTATGTAATCTCGACGCGCGTCAAAAAATCAACGCGACCGGTGTGAACGCAGCATAAGCACACACACAATTCAGAATGGTGAGTCAATACAATATGTGCCATGGTGATGTAATGAACACATCCATGAGTTTATTAAGCACCAAATCAACTTTACGAACAGCGCGGCATGCAGCGGCTTGCCCCATGTTCTCCGCATCGCCGACACTACAACAACGCAGCACTCGCACAACAGCTCAAGGCTGCATCCAGTCTGTGGGACAGTCAGTGCTCGGCTGCGGCGTGTGGTGTTCAATGTATGGCTCGAGAAGGTCTAAATAAATGATTCCTTGTCAGCAGAATCGATAGCGCTCGTATAGGAAGTCATCATGATGTGATAACGGATCTTGGCGATGTGGAAGAACTCTCTCCCTATGAAACGCTCATCTAACTAATATCCTCCTTCATCAATGGGATCTGAGGAAGGGAGCTGCACATTAATGCAATAGAGGCTTCTTAGTTTGCTCCGCTGCTTTTAAGGATCACCGTGTGTCTCACTTTACATGCATTTCATCAACTCCCGTATAACTCCCAGTATATGTGCAAGCGCATCAGACTACCGTATGTGACAGGAGCTGCCATGTTTTCCGGGGGAGTGGCAGCTTATCCAGCTACCTTCACTGAGCCTGCGCTGGAGCAGGTTCAAGCTTATGGATGTGTTGCCATGGTGATTTTGCCAAACTTGCTTCGTGGAACCGAAAAGCCTGATCTACGTCATCTTATCCTGAAAAGTATCCGGCTAACTCAGTTAGCCACATACGAGGAACGGGGCCCAGGACAACAGTAGGATTAACACAGAACAACAGCTGGACAAAAACAGGATTAAAAGCAGGACAACAACAGATGTCTCGAACTGATCCAGGTCTATATCTCTGCAGGTCTCGAACATATCCAGGTCTATATCTCTGCAGGTCTCCAACAGATCCAGGTCTATATCTCTGCAGGTCTCTAACAGATCTAGGTCTATATCTCTGCAGGTCTCGAACATATCCAGGTCTATATCTCTGCAGGTCTCCAACAGATCCAGGTCTATATCTCTGCAGGTCTCTAACAGATCCAGGTCTATATCTCTGCAGGTCTCTAACAGATCTAGGTCGATATCTCTGCAGGTCTCTAACAGATCCAGGTCTATATCTCTGCAGGTCTCGAACATATCCAGGTCTATATCTCTGCAGGTCTCTAACAGATCCAGGTCTATATCTCTGCAGGTCTCTAACAGATCCAGGTCTATATCTCTGCAGGTCTCTAACAGATCCAGGTCTATATCTCTGCAGGTCTCTAACAGATCCAGGTCTATATCTCTGCAGGTCTCCAACAGATCCAGATCTATCTCTGCAGGTCTCTAACAGATACACGTCTATATCTCTGCAGGTCTCGAACAGATCCAGGTCTATATCTCTGCAGGTCTCTAACAGATCCAGGTCTATATCTCTGCAGGTCTCTAACGGATCCAGGACTTTATCTTCAGGAGGAGCTGCTGGTTTTGTGGCCCTGTAGCAGCCGGAGGGGCGGTACAGTCTTTTTCATAAATACAGCAGTGACACGTGTAAAGCCGCCAGAGGCGTGCGCAGCTCTCCTCGTGCCATAGCAGCACGGACAGGTAACCAGGTGGTCTTTGGGTCGCGAGCGGCGCTGGGACTCACCTAGACTTCCGGTGAATCCGTCCATTTTCCGGGAGAAAAGCAGGAGTCCGGGCCGGAGGCCTGCGGGAGTCTGAACGCACGCTGCGGGCCTCCGTCCGGGTTTTTCCACCGCAGCGGAGATAGAAGGAGGCGAGCCGAGCCGAGTCGGGTTTAGACCCGTCGGGTCCGTCCGTCCGTGAGGCCGAAGATCCGCCGCTTTCCAAGAAGAAGAAGACGCTCTTTGGATGATCCGACAGCCGAGAGAGAGACGAGAGGAGCCGCAGACACGACGGACCGATGCTGCTGCTGCGCGTTTCCGACTCCGCCTGCTCGGGGGGGGGGGGGGGAGAGGACTGAAGCGGGGAAGGTCAAGTTACAGTCTTCACTGGAGATGTTGAGCTGCAGCACCACCAGGAGGTCAAATACCAGAATCACAATAAGGAGAATATAGACCGTTTATGAGAGGAATGAAACTATAGACCGTTTATGAGAAGAATGAAACTATAGACCGTTTATGAGAAGAATGAAACTATAGACTGTTTATGAGAAGAATGACACCATAGACTGTTTATAAGAATGAAACAATAGACTGTTTATGAGAATGAAACTATAGACTGTTTATAAGGAGAATGAAACTATAGACTGTTTATGAGAAGAATGAAACTATAGACTGTTTATAAGAAGAATGAAACTATAGACTGTTTATGAGAATGAAACTATAGACTGTTTATAAGAAGAATGAAACTATAGACTGTTTATGAGAAGAATGAAACTATAGACTGTTTATAAGAAGAATGAAACAATAGACTGTTTATGAGAAGAATGAAACTATAGACTGTTTATAAGAATGAAACAATAGACTGTTTATAAGAATGAAACTATAGACTGTTTATGAGAATGAAACTATAGACTGTTTATAAGAGAATGAAACTATAGACTGTTTATAAGAATGAAACTATAGACTGTTTATAAGAATGAAACTATAGACTGTTTATAAGAAGAATGAAACTATAGACTGTTTATAAGAAGAATGAAACTATAGACTGTTTATAAGAAGAATGAAACTATAGACTGTTTATAAGAATGAAACTATAGACTGTTTATAAGAAGAATGAAACTATAGACTGTTTATAAGAATGAAACTATAGACTGTTTATAAGAAGAATGAAACTATAGACTGTTTATAAGAATGAAACTATAGACTGTTTATAAGAATGAAACTATAGACTGTTTATAAGAAGAATGAAACTATAGACTGTTTATAAGAAGAATGAAACTATAGACTGTTTATAAGAAAGAAACTATAGACTGTTTATGAGAAGAATGAAACTATAGACTGTTTATAAGAAGAATGAAACTATAGACTGTTTATAAGAATGAAACTATAGACTGTTTATAAGGAGAATGAAACTATACTGTTTATAAGGATGAAACTATAGACTGTTTATAAGAAGAATGAAACTATAGACTGTTTATAAGAATGAAACTATAGACTGTTTATAAGAATGAAACTATAGACTGTTTATAAGAATGAAACTATAGACTGTTTATAAGAATGAAACTATAGACTGTTTATAAGAAGAATGAAACTATAGACTGTTTATAAGAATGAAACTATAGACAGTTTATAAGAATGAAACTATACTGTTTATCAGAAGAATGAAACTATAGACTGTTTATAAGAAGAATGAAACTATAGACTGTTTATAAGAAGAATGAAACTATAGACTGTTTATAAGAAGAATGAAACTATAGACTGTTTATAAGAAGAATGAAACTATAGACTGTTTATAAGAAGAATGAAACTGTAGACTTTATATTTTAGGTAATATTAATACGAGGCTTAAACTTTGAAGGGTAAAGAAGTAATTACACAGCAATAATTAACATTCTACATGTACTATAAATTAGCAGGAGAGATTATTTAATATAATACTGCACAACAAATAAGAATTAATCAAAATCAATATTGATTGTTATATTCCCAGACTGTGAAAAAATAAAACGATATGTTTCCGTCTATTATTCTGTGCCCAGAACAAATTTAATTTCTGTGATTTTCAGTTAAAAACGTAGTGGTACAATTTAAAGGGTTTAAATTCTGAAGATGAAGATTTGATAGTTATGATCAGTGACGATGGATAATATGATTCATAGCATTTTTAGAAGGGCACATTTTTTTGGCTTCATTAAATTATAATGCATCACAATCAATGTTGGTGCTGATGAAAAAAACTCCCATTAGAATTTAGTGTATAGAAAACAATTCATTTTTTCACATAAAACAGTGTCATTATGTAAGAAAGATGTAATTTTAAAGGATTACTTTATGATTATGATCAAGACTGATGTTGGTTAAAAAATTAAGTCATATAGTGACACTTTTAATAACTCAGTTAATCAATGACTGCAAATATTGATGCATTTAGTGTTGGTTGATTTAATATTTGAATGTGTAAGAATTTAGAAAGTGTTTATCAAGTGAAATACAAATTAAACATTGTCTGGTTTTATAACTATTAACTAGTCTGTAATCAACACAGGTTTTTAATAACTTTACTTCTTGTTCTAATAAATAAAAATACTGTTTAACCTTCATCAGTTCAAAAACTTTCCTAAATGAACAATACGAAGTGAATCAATCAGAACAAACTTCACTTTTATTATGATGAATATAAAAAGACATAAAAAATTCACTTTTATATATATAAAAAAAATCCCATCAGAATAAAACTGAAACACAAAAAATACAATTCAATCATTAATTCACAAACAGAAAATAAGAAATCAGTTAAAGCAGAAAATTCAAACAATAACTCAGAATCTTCTCTGGTTTGTTCCCATCGGTTCAAACATCTCAAAAGTCTTTATTCATACAAAACATTTAAACCAAAACTTTATTCAGTTGAACTCGGATTTTTCTTCTGTGGCATCTAAATGTCGAATCCTAACCGTAGAAATAGAACAGGAGTAGAACCTAGCACCCTTTTCACTGGTCATCGCTGTACGTTGTCACGGTGACCGAAAGTGTGAGCGGGGGGGGGGGGGGGGTTTATTTTTTCACAGTCTGGGAATATAACAATCAATATTGATTTTGATTAATTCTTATTTGTTGTGCAGTATTATATTAAATAATCTCTCCTGCTAATTTATAGTACATGTAGAATGTTAATTATTGCTGTGTAATTACTTCTTTAACAATGTTAGCATTAATTAGCAAGCTAGCTAACTAGCCATCTGTCTGCGGGTTAGCTAGCTTGTAGCTCGTATGGAAGCTAACGACTAAGAACTCCCCTTCTACTCCTTTTCTTCTTCTTTGGTCTGAACCTTCAGTTGTCCAATGAGAGAGCTCGAGCCATGGCCCCGCCTCTAAAAGACGTGTTTCAGGTAGTTTTCACATTTTGATAATCAATTAATCATCATTTATCAATCATACATTCGTCTTATTCTGCAGTAAACTGAATCATTTCAGGACTCAAAAGAAGACCTGAATTCAACCTGAAGCTGAAGAAGATGATGATGATGAGGGAGTCAACCTGAAGATGAAGATGATGAAGATGAGGGAGTCAACCTGAAGATGAAGATGATGATGAAGGAGGCACTGAAGTGTGTTCATTCTAAAAGGGCAGGATAAGTGAAGGCAGTCTGGTGCAGAGCTTCATCGTCTGTGTGATGAAAACTGTGATGATGAAGGAGGCACTGAACAGACGATGAAGCTCTCAGAGACAAAACAACATAAAAAAGATTCAACAGAAGGCCATGTTTTCAGTAACCACAGCAACGAGGTCATCAGAAGATGACGACAGGAAGTGAAGGCAGTTACAGCAGAGTTACTGAAGAAGAAGAAGAAGAAGAAGGCACATCTGAAGAAACCAGGTCCACCTGGCGGAGGCCCCATCCCTTGTGGGTGTGGCATCAGTAGCTGAAGTTGACCTTCTCGATGTCCGAGATGAGAGTCCTGGCCAGGTAGATCCCCACCATCTGATCACAGGTAAACAGACACTTCAGGTACAGAAACCACTAGGAACCAGTAGAGTCTAAGTCCCCATTGGAACCATTAAAACCACAATGTTTGATCATCTGTGTCTCAATGTTCTAAAGTGAAGGTCATACTTTCTTCTCTGACCTCACTTGAAAGATCAGAGTTAGATTTTATATTTAAACTAAGACAATCCGTGTAAACATGAGTTTAAATACTGCAACAGTATTGTGTTCTGTACAATAACAGTACTTTCTTCTGTGCAGTAACAGTACTGCGTTTTGTGCAGTAACAGTACTCTCTTCTGTGCAGTAACAGTACTTTCTTCTGGACAATAACAGTACTGTCATCTGTGCAGTAACAGTACTGCGTTGTGTGCAGTAACAGTATTTTGTAAATACTAAATAAATGTATAGTAACCTGCAGCAGAGAGATGACGATGAAGACTATGGCCACTGTGTAAAGGTTCCCAGGTAACCAGTCCTCCAACGCAGCAATGCAGCCTTTAGTGTAGATGTGATCCGTCCACTCCCTCTGTGTAGAACCAGAGAACGTTACAGAACAGGTTCTATCAGGAACCACCAAAGATTTCCAGGACCAGAGAACGTTATAGAACAGGTTCTATCAGGAACCACCAAAGGTTTCCAGGACCAGCAGAATGTTACAGAACAGGTTCTATCAGGAACCATCAAAGGTTTTCAGGAGCAACATGTTTTGGTAGCTAGCTAGTCGGATAGTAAATAATGTGAGCTAGGGTTCCTCTCATCAATACAGAACCCAGATGGAATAGTTCTAGTTCTGTTCCAAAAGACATGAGAGGTTTGACACAGTGTTCTTTAAGTGTTTATTCTTCACGTAAAATAGATTCAGATAAATGTATCTCTTCTATACTGTGATGTCACTGTGAGTCGCAGTGATGTCCAAACAGGAAGCTACATTTAAAGAACAGGAAGTGACCTCACCTTCGGTCTGTTTCTCACGTCGTATCCACACTGAGTGTTCAGCACCGAGTCCTGAAACAAACACAATCGGTTCCCTTCAATGAGACTGAATCACAGTTAAATTCATTATTATTAAAGTGATCAGTATTGATCAGTGATTAACTCACAGCAGGATCAGTGATGCAGCAGGAAAAAGGAACTCCACACTTCTCTCTGCTGCGATGGGTTCCGTTACAGCTAAAATAAACATTTAGATCCCAGTCGTTAGGTTCCTGAGCTCCACAGCAATGGTTCTGTTAAAAGAACAAGATAATAAAGGTTAAACTAAAGGTTCCTGAGCTCCACAGCAGGGGTTCTGTTAAAAGAACAAGATAATAAAAGGTAAAACTAAAGGTTCCTGAGCTCCACAGCAGTGGTTCTGTTAAAAGAACAAGATAATAAAAGGTTAAACTAAAGGTTCCTGAGCTCCACAGCAGGGGTTCTGTTGAAAGAACAAGATAATAAAGGTTAAACTAAAGGTTCCTGAGCTCCACAGCAGTGGTTCTGTTGAAAGAACAAGATAATAAAGGTAAAACTAAAGGTTCCTGAGCTCCACAGCAGGGGTCCTGTTAAAAGAACAAGATAATAAAAGGTTAAACTAAAGGTTCCTGAGCTCCACAGTAGTGGTTCTGTTAAAAGAACAAGATAATAAAGGTAAAACTAAAGGTTCCTGAGCTCCACAGCAGGGGTTCTGTTAAAAGAACAAGATAATAAAAGGTAAAACTAAAGGTTCCTGAGTTACACAGCAGTGGTTCTGTTAAAAGAACAAGATAATAAAAGGTTAAACTAAAGGTTCCTGAGTTACACAGCAGGGGTTCTGTTAAAAGAACAAGATAATAAAAGGTTAAACTGAAGGTTCCTGAGCTCCACAGCAGGGGTTCTGTTAAAAGAACAAGATAATAAAGGTAAAACTAAAGGTTCCTGAGCTCCACAGCAGGGGTTCTGTTAAAAGAACAAGATAATAAAAGGTTAAACTAAAGGTTCCTGAGTTACACAGCAGGGGTTCTGTTCAAAGAACAAGATAATAAAGGTTAAACTAAAGGTTCCTGAGTTACACAGCAGTGGTTCTGTTAAAAGAACAAGATGATAAAAGGTTAAACTAAAGGTTCCTGAGCTCCACAGCAGGGGTTCTGTTAAAAGAACAAGATAATAAAGGTAAAACTAAAGGTTCCTGAGCTCCACAGCAGGGGTTCTGTTAAAAGAACAAGATAATAAAGGTTAAACTAAAGGTTCCTGAGCTCCACAGCAGGGGTTCTGTTAAAAGAAGATAATAAAAGGTTAAGCTAAAGGTTCCTGAGTTACACAGCAGGGGTTCTGTTACAAGAACAAGATAATAAAAGGTAAAACTAAAGGTTCCTGAGTTACACAGCAGGGGTTCTGTTACAAGAACAAGATAATAAAAGGTTAAACTGAAGGTTCCTGAGTTACACAGCAGGGGTTCTGTTGAAAGAACAAGATAATAAAGGTTCCTGATTCGTTACCATCCTCTGCAGAGAGTCGATGAGGTTCTGCAGGTCGATGTCGTCTCTGTATCCTTTCACGTTTGCCAAGAAGAAGTCATTGATCCATTCTCTGACCTGACTCTGAAACACCACGGCCAGAACAGCAGCCGTGAGCTCCAGGATGAAGATGAAGCCGATTACACCGGAAAACTGACCAAAAAACACACAAATATACAAACTTCAGCAGACGCATGTTTTTAACGTACAAACTTTATCAGACGGACGTTTTTTAACCTACGAACTTCAGCAGACGGATGTTTTTAACGTACAAACTTTAGGAGACAGATGTTTTCTCTTAGAGCTCCCACACAGCCGGCAAAGCCCAGGATGAAGGTGACTCCGCCGACCACCAGGACCAACCAGACTGGGTCGAAACCATGTAGCCGTGTCACTTGGGTCAGATCCAACAGGACCCCCTGTAGTCCACAACACACAAGTTTAAGAAGAGCAAACCAGTTTAGAACCAGACCAGTAAAAGAGGTCTAACTAGATAGATATTAATTCAATGATTTAGCCTCTTGTAAATGAATGATCGGTGTTTTATTCACTCTCTGGTTAATATGATAACTCACCTTTTCACTCCATGCCCAGAAACCAACTGCAATAAAGGCAACTCCAGCCAGCTGCAACACAAAGACACACACCAGCGTTTAGACAGATCCGATAACAAACAAACCAGCGTTTAGACCGGTTCAAAAACACAGATTTTAGACCAGTGGTTCTTAACCTTTTTGACCCTGAGCCCCCCTATTCATTATCCAGATCCCTTACTGCCCCCCCACCATTTAAAAAGTAGGCATATCATCTCCCCTGAACATTTATGTGGATTATTATAACAGATCTAATATAACAGATCTAATCACAAACGTTTGATAACAGATCCAATAACACAGGTTGACAAAGACACTTCTGGCTCCATCAGCCACACAGGAAACCAGCACATCCTGTCAGCTGACTAGCAGACAGGAAACAGCTCTGAGTCTCAGTCAGCTTAACAGGTTTGTGAACACCATTTGAACACGTTTAGGTCTCTAACTATGAACTATAAACTACAATACAAGACAAATACAAACAAGTGGCTAAAAGTAACAGCTGCCAAATTTAGAAAGGCCAGCTGGGAAATAAAACACTGACTGTGTGAATGCAAAACCTAAAGTCTTATTACATCACTGCCTCACCTCGAGCACCATAGATCTGACTACATGTGTGTATTCTATTACATGAATGTATTCACTTGGAAATTTAGTTGTTTTCGCTGAAAACATACATGAAATGAGTTTAAATAGGAAGAAATGTCATTGAAAAAGTTTGAAATAATGATTATTAATTGAAATAATACGTTGAAACTTTGCTTTCATCAAAGAATCCTCCATTTTCAGCAATTACAGCCTTGCAGACCAGTGGCATTCTAGCTGTCAATTTGTTAAGGTAGTCTGAAGAGATCTCTCCCTGATGTTTTCTGATGATGGTCTAACTCAGGGGTCGGCAACCTTCACTATCCAAAGAGCCATTTTGCTCTATTTTCCACCAAATAAAATTTGTCTGGAGCCGCAAAAGCTATTCGATATCACAGCTTATAACGTTTTGTATATAGTTATATTGTATATAGAAAAACTATAGTTTGTTGTATTTATAAAAGTATAGAACAAGAATAAAGACAATTCTTGACATTTTATTGCTATTTTATCTGTTGGAACAATACCAAACTCTT
>JAFEUB010001636.1:75000-105000 GCA_024529925.1 Ophthalmolycus amberensis | reverse complement strand
GTATATATATATTATTATATATATATATATATATACACATAATAATATATATATATAAATATATATATAAAATAATATGAGATATGAAATATATATATAAAATAATATGAGAGCAAGCTGCAAAATTGTATTTTAATGCAATGATTGTCCCCCATCTGACCTACTGCTTAACCAGCTGGGCACAAGCCAGCAGCACGACATTAAAATCCATTCATATTCTCCATAAACAAGCCCTAAAAACACTTGATCAAAAACCCAAAAGTCACCATCACTGCAATATCCTCACCAAACATCATATCCTGAGTTGGGAGAACATCATTAAATTCACTGATGTGTGTCTGGTTTTTAGAATTGTACACGGTATGGCCCCGCCTCCACTTAGTGATTTTATTAAACAAAGCGCTCAAAGCAGCAGACTCACTCGATCTGCTTCAAGAGGTGATTGTGTCATTCCACATCAAGCTCGTTCAGTAAATCCACATTCTCTGTGAAGGCAGCTCACTGGTGGAATGCTGTGCCACCACACATACGCACACAAACACGTACCAACATTCAAGCACAACTTAAAGAAATGGCTTGTTGCCAATCAGGTGTGCCAGCATTGATGTACTGTCTGTCCTGCCTGCTTGTTTCATCTATATGTGCATTAGTCTTGATCAGCGTTGCTATTTTCCATTGTTTGCTGTGTATGTGAAGTGCTTCAGTGTTACATGTGCTTGTCCTGTAGGTGGGGCTGTTCTGCGTGACGCATGCTGAAACCTGTTATGTCTGCTCTGCTTTAATGTCGTACACTTTTCTTTTGCTGTGTTTCGGTTTTGTCTATATGTTGCTGTCCGTTTCGCTATGAATTTTAACTCCGTTTCAATTTGAGATTTTGTTATTTTATGCTGCCTTGAAACATCTGGCCGGGGACAGCAGATGGAAATTAGCCTCTCTGGCTCACTTACAGTGTGACTGTTGATTAGTGTGCATTGTCCCTGAAAAATAAATAAATAATAATAAATAAATAATTATGAGATAGAAAGTCAAAATGATGAGATTGAAAGTCAAAATGATGAGATTGAAAGTCAAAATTATGAGATAGAAAGTCAAAATGATGAGACTGAAAGTCAAAATTATGAGATTGAAAGTCAAAATTATGAGATAGAAAGTCAAAATTATGAGATTGAAAGTCAAAATTATGAGACTGAAAGTCAAAATTATGAGATTGAAAGTCAAAATTATGAGATAGAAAGTCATAATTATGAGATAGAAAGTCAAAATGATGAGATTGAAAGTCAAAATTATGAGATAGAAAGTCAAAATTCTGAGACTGAAAGTCAAAATTATGAAATAGAAAGTCATAATTATGAGATAGAAAGTCAAAATTCTGAGACTGAAAGTCAAAATTATGAAATAGAAAGTCAAAATTATGAGATACTTAAACATGAGCATGAGCTCTTTGGCTGGTTACTGTACATTTGACATGGAAATGTATTGTGAGTACATTGAAGACTACTTTAAACTGTGAATGCAGAGAGTTATTTAACAATATGTTACGAGTAGTTACATTTACAACCGGCCCTTTGTGGGCGACCATGATGCTGATGTGGCCTGGAGTGAAAATGCCTTACAGGATGATTATCTCTTTGTAATGATGCAGCTGCAGGTCTAAATCTATCCCACATCACAGCACAATATGTGAACAGTCTCTCTGCAAAGTTTGACTTTGATAAAGTGAAGCACAACATTAGAGAGGTTTTAGTACAGAGAGGTCAGGCGAGGTCACCAAAATGGTCATTTTGGAACCATCTGTTCCATTTAAATGTTCTCATGTTCCAAACTATATATTTCACTTGTATATCACTAATGGTGTTCATTACATCCAAATACAGCAGTTTTGGCTTTGTTTTGAAGGCCAGAATCCTCTCTGAGTCTCTCTCCAAACTGGATTTCTGTTCGATTTCAGCTCCCTGTGTGTACGCAGGGCTATATCTCAGCAACCCATTGGTCGATTTCAGTGAATGACCCCTCTTTCGACGCATTAGAGCCAATATAATTGAGCTATACCCACGTGGAAAAGACTGACAGCACTGTTAGCCAGTCAGAATCAACAAGGCGCTGTCTATCGTGAAGCATAAAATCCGATACGCTGAAAGTCAAATCCTCCCCCCTGCTTACATTAGACCCCCTGAAGCCACGGAATGAGTTCCGTGACACACAGGACATCCGGCCAACAGATATCTGTGTGAAAATACTGGGAATAATGCATTGTCTTTTTGAAAACATCAAAGGGAAGAAGCATTTGCTGATCGTAAAGCGATGAAGCGATTTGTGTTGCTGGTGTTCGTTGGGCTCATATAAGGTCATTCTTGTAGTTGGCTGTTTGAGTTGTGTTTGGAGCATGTAAAAACGGCGTACATGTTCTTCTAGCCCAGGTTCTGCTGTTTAATCTGATGAATAACATTATATTCGTTCGTGATAAGTGCATTGTTATACACGCTGTACGCTAAACCTTCACGAGGGTCCCCCAATTGGACAGGTTTAACAGGTTTAACGATGTGAGGAGCTCGTTAAGGTTAACGATGTGAGGAGCTCGTTAAGGTTAACGATGTGAGGAGCGTGTTAATCGTAACGACGTGAGGAGCTCGTTAAGGTAACAATGTGAGGAGCTCGTTAAGGTAACAACGTGAGGAGCTCGTTAAGGTTAACGATGTGAGGAGCTCGTTAAGGTAACAATGTGAGGAGCTTGTTAAGGTTAACGATGTGAGGAGCTTGTTAAGGTTAACGATGTGAGGAGCTCGTTAAGGTTAATGATGTAAGGAGCTCGTTAAGGTAACAATGTGAGGAGCTCGTTAAGGTTAACGATGTGAGGAGCTCGTTAAGGTTAACGATGTGAGGAGCGTGTTAATCGTAACGATGTGAGGAGCTCGTTAAGGTTAACGATGTGAGGAGCTCGTTAAGGTTAACGATGTGAGGAGCTCGTTAAGGTAACAATGTGAGGAGCTCGTTAAGGTAACAATGTGAGGAGCTCGTTAAGGCTAACGATGTGAGGAGCTCGTTAAGGTAACAATGTGAGGAGCTCGTTAAGGTTAACGATGTGAGGAGCTCGTTAAGGTTAATGATGTAAGGAGCTCGTTAAGGTAACAATGTGAGGAGCTCGTTAAGGTTAACGATGTGAGGAGCTCGTTAAGGTTAACGATGTGAGGAGTGTGTTAATCGTAACGATGTGAGGAGCTTGTTAAGGTTAACGATGTGAGGAGCTCGTTAAGGTAACAATGTGAGGAGCTCGTTAAGGTAACGATGTGAGGAGCTCGTTAAGGTAACAATGTGAGGAGCTCGTTAAGGTAACGATGTGAGGAGCTCGTTAAGGTAACAATGTGAGGAGCTCGTTAAGGTTAATGATGTGAGGAGCTCGTTAATGTAACAATGTGAGGAGCTCGTTAAGGTTAATGATGCGAGGAGCTCGTTAAGGTAACAATGTGAGGAGCTCGTTAAGGTTAACGATGTGAGGAGCTCGTTAAGGTTAATGATGTGAGGAGCTCGTTAAGGTAACAATGTGAGGAGCTCGTTAAGGTTAATGATGCGAGGAGCTCGTTAAGGTTAATGATGTGAGGAGCTCGTTAAGGTAACAATGTGAGGAGCTCGTTAAGGTAACAATGTGAGGAGCTCGTTAAGGTAACAATGTGAGGAGCTCGTTAAGGTAACAATGTGAGGAGCTCGTTAAGGTAACAATGTGAGGAGCTCGTTAAGGTAACAATGTGAGGAGCTCGTTAAGGTTAATGATGTGAGGAGCTCGTTAAGGTTAATGATGTGAGGAGCTCGTTAAGGTTAATGATGTGAGGAGATCGTTAAGGTAACAATGTGAGGAGCGTGTTAATCGTAACGATGTGAGGAGCTCGTTAAGGTTAATGATGCGAGGAGCTCGTTAAGGTAACAATGTGAGGAGCGTGTTAATCGTAACGATGTGAGGAGCTCGTTAAGGTAACAATATGAGGAGCTCGTTAAGGTAACAATGTGAGGAGCGTGTTAATCGTAACGATGTGAGGAGCTCGTTAAGGTAACAATGTGAGGAGCGTGTTAATCGTAACGATGTGAGGAGCTCGTTAAGTTATCAACTGACAAGAAGTGAGAAACTGGATAATAACTATATATAAATACTATACCTCAAAATCTCATTTAGTGAAGCCGAATCCTGCTGTTACCATGGAGACTGTGACCTAATGGTCTCTGTCGCCATGGTGATGGATTCTAGGTCACATTCCAAACCGAGTGTGTGTGTTTGTGAGTGTCTGTGCCTCGCATCACGATGACAGACAGCTGACATGGAGACAGACAGCTGACATGGAGACAGACAGGTGACATGGAGACAGACAGCTGACATGGAGATAGACAGCTGACATGGAACAATGAGGGGGCGTGTCGGCCGTTAAAACACTTCCTGGAAGTCTGTTCTCGTGGGTCCTTGCTCATGGCTCCTCAGAGATCCCTCCTCCCTCCTCCATCCCCGATCCTCAGAGCTAAATAAGAGCTTTGGGACGGCCGTCAATATGGAGGCGCAGAACAACTTCCGGTTCAAGCGAGGATCGAGGAGCGAGGAAATGACAATTAAGAGACTTGGGATGTACCCCATGTCTGACTCAGGTAGCGCACGTGAACACACCTGAGCACCTGGAACGCGACTGAATTACCTGCAACTGGAGACGCACAGCCGGCACTGCTGCTAAATGACGACACTGCGTCGCTGTGTGATGAAGTCAGAGCGGCATAGAAGGACCTTGGGTTGAAGGAGGCTGCCCGCGAGCTGCCTGACCGGAATAAAACCAACAATAGGCCGACCATGTACTATGTACTGTAGTACAACTACTATGTACTGTAGTACAAATATTGCAGTATAAATAATACGTACTGTAGTATAACTGCTATGTACTGTAGTTGAAATACTGTGGCATAAATAGTATTGTAGCGACCCTGTACAGTAGCAGCTGGTAGTAGAGGGGTCAGGCTGTCCCTTCCCTCTCTCTGGCCAATCACGGGACGCACTGTACACTTTAGTCAAGGTGATTGTGATCGTGATCGTGCCTGTGATTGGTAGAGCAGAGGGGAGGAGGGGGTTACCTGTTCTGTGTCGGGAGCTAGTCAAGGTTGTTAGACCGGAACCAACGAAGAAGAGTTGTTGTTGAAAAACACTGTAAAAAAGACCGATAATGTTGGCTGGAGTTGCTCGGCACTATTGTTGACGGTTTTGTGTTAATAAACCTCTTGCAAGGACTTCCCTCTGTCTCCGGCTCGTAAGTGGAACATTACAGTATGTACTGTACAACTACGATGTACTGTAGTACAAATACTGCAGTATAAATAGTACGTACTGTAGTACACATCATTTTTCCTAAATTAGGTGAATGGTGAATAAAGTCATGTTAAGCTCAAATGGGTTGGTTGACACAATGCTTGTAGTCTGCTGGGCCAAAAATGAGGACCTGTTTTATTCTGAATTAATTACATTTAATGAAAAGGGAGTAAACACTGCATGTGTGTACCAGGTTTCAGCGGGCAATGGTAGGAGATATTATATTAAGCATACTATAGAAGGGAAAATATAATAGGGGTGACTGTGGCTAAGTGGACAGCAGGGCCGTCTTTCAATCAGAGCTCCGGCTCTGCTAGTCGCATGTCGATGTGTCCTTGAGCAAGACACTTAACCCCACACTGGATTAAGAGGGTCGTCTGGGAACCGGAAGGTCAACGGTTCGATCCCCGACTGGGACGTGTCACGTGTCGAAGTGTACCTGACCAATACACTGAACCTCCCCGGGCGCCGATCAATGGCAGCCCACTGCTCCCTATATCCAGGGATGGGTCAAATGCAGAGACAAATTTCGTGTATGTGTAAAAATGTATATGACAATAAAATCCTAACTTCCTTTAATAAAATAAAAATTGCTCCCGGTGTAGAAATGTGATAGAATCTGAATTGTAAGTCGCTTTGGATGGAAGCGTCTGCTAAATGACTGTAATGTAATAATACTCCACAGGAGCAGGACACACTTTGGACTGTGACAGCTGATCGGTCTTGAAGGGAAAACCCTGAAAAGTCAACAATATGGTGAGAAGGCAGCCGAGTGATCTACAAGAATTAAAGGTGCATTCAACTAACTCCAATGTAAGCAGCATTGATGGACGGTGAGAAACCGTGACGTAAAGTGTCCCGTGTGAAACTAAGTCGTTCATCTCGTGAGTCACTTGAGTCACAGTTCTGTGGCTGATTCAGAGTTTATTCACTGAGGAGACAGAAGGGAACATGAAAACAGACATTCTGACTGTCAGTCTTCAGGGGTCTGAGAAGCAGAACTAACAAGTCTGTTTCACACAAATCAGTTCATCAATGTAGAATAGTTACTGTTACACAAGAGCAATATGAAATAATACAGTCAATACAATTAAGAGATGTTAGATTTTCTTCTACACATGTAACAAATTAATTGACTCATTAGAATTAACCCTCAAAACTACAAGTCGTGAGACAGAAAGTCATATTCTTTGTGGAATGAACCTTTAACACCACAAGTTGATAGACACAAAGTCGTATTTGGGTGGAAAACAAGCCCAAAAATATTAGGTTAACAAATAACTTTCAATCAATATTCGATACATTCCAGTTTAAATGGATCCCAGTTACCGGTAGAATGTATTTGTGTTATATTGAAGAGCTCTGGAGTCTCATTGAATGATGGTTCATGAAAAACAGCCTCGCTATGAGGAGCACCTTGACCGTTACCACGGTTACCACTGAGCCAGCAGTGTTAATTAATTAATAATTAATTCAGACTCCTGAAACACAGAGAACAAGTTCATATGTTGTTGAGTGATTGGCTTACAATACTACTTAGAAACAGGAATATTTCAAAAATACAACTAATACAGTGGCAATAAGTAGCAGAAATGTTGAAGCAGTAGTAGTAGTATTAGAAGCGGCAGTAGTAGAAGCAGCAGCAGTGGAAGTAGTGTAGACGGGAATCCAGGCTGTGACCAAAGACTGCCATTACAGATTTAAAGAATTAAAAAAAAAAATGACATCATTATATAAAATCATTGAAACATGACAGGTAGATAAGTACATCTCAGGAAGAACACTTTAATGTTTGAAGAACCTTCTACCACATCGGTACAGAAGTAAGTAGAACTCATCATTATCTCCTACTAATAAGGATAAGGAATTAGTTCTGAGTCAGCGTTCACACAACAATTTACAACAATGAGAAATACTGTACAAAAGGAAGCGAAAGGGAAATATTACACAGATGTGATTATTTTCCCTTTATCTGTTACCTTTGGGGCCGATTATAAAAAGTTATAATGTGTCCTATCATTTATATGCAGATGATATCCAACTCCATCTGTCATTCAAACCCAGCGAGGCCTTCACATTAACCAGGCTCCTGGACTGTGTCAATGCCATCAGAGACTGGACGGCAGAAAACTGCTTACAACTCAACGACACTAAGACGGAGGTCCTAGTTATTGCTCCAGAGGAGTTTGTCCCCATGATCAGGCAGATTATTAGTCCACTCTCCTCTGCTGCCCATTGCAACCTGCGCAATCTTGGGATTTTCTTTGATCGATCCATGTCGTTTGACCCTCATGTTAAGCAGCTGTCCAGGTCATGTTTCTTCCATCTAAGAAATATCAGTAAACTGAGATCTGTAGTATCAACACCTGATGTAGAGATGATCATACACACATTTATCTCTTCACGCATTGACTACTGTAACTCACTTTTTACATCACTCAGTGCATCTGCTCTTAACCGTCTGCAGGTCATCCAAAACGCTGCCGCCAGATTACTCACCAGGACAAATTGACGGTCTCACATCACCACCGTACTCCGATCTCTCCACTGGCTCCCTGTAGCATCTAGGATACACTTCAACATTCTCATCATCACTTACAGAGCACTTCACGGTCAGGCTCCGGCTTATGTAGCTGATCTACTTCGCCCCTATTCACCCGCCCGCACTCTCAGGTCAAACGCTCTAGGTCTTCTGTCAGTCCCACGCACACGATTTAAGACCCGTGGTGACCGAGCCTTTGAGGCAGTGGCCCCGAGGCTCTGGAATGCTCTGCCTGCAACGCTGCGCCTCGCAAATACTGTGGATACTTTTAAAAGCCAGCTCAAAACCCACCTGTTTAGGCTGGCGTTTGAGTAAAAACCCATGTCCTAGACCTGCTCTTAAAATATGTTTTACATTTTTATTTTATTTTTTATTATTTTTTATTTCATTTTTTATTTTTTATTTTTCTCTGTGTCTGTAATTTATTGACCCTAGGGTCACATTGTGTTTTTTATGCTTTTAAATGTCTGCTCTGTTAAGCACTTTGTGATGTTATGTCTGTGAAAAGCGCTCTATAAATAAAATTCATTCATTCATTCATTCATTGGACACCACAAAGATCTCTAATCATTGCAACACTACCAAACTAATGAATACAATAACTTATGAATAAACAGGATGAAAGGCACCAGTTCAGGATTCTTTTTATCACTCTGACTGATGAAGAATATTTCCTCATCATGTTCCTTTTCTTTGTGATGTTACTGAAGTATTATATGTACAATAATATTATATTATAAGTATTATAAGTATAATATATAGCAATATATGTATTATAAGTATAATAATATAAGTATTATAAGAAACAAGAACTGTTTCACCATTTGAAACAATGTTCAGTCAAAGATGAATTTAAAAGAAGAAAAGAATGTTAAAGTTTAACAGATCGTCTGTGTATCTGCCGTATTTCACACCAAAGAAGAAGAAGCGTCTTCACTGAGATAATTCACAGCTCCACATCCTCTCTCTGCTGTTGCCGTGGAAACTGTGGTTGTGTCCACCGGCTGCTGGTTGAGTAAGAATTCATGAAAGAATCCGAGAGTTTATATTATTATATTATTATATTATTATGTTATTTATGTTATTATATTGTTATATTATTGTGTTATTGTTATTATATTATTATATTATGTTATTATATTATTATGTTATTATATTATTGTATTATTACATTACGTTATGTTATTACGTTATTATGTTATTATATTATTATATTATTACGTTATTACGTTATGTTATTACGTTATTATATTATTATATTATTACGCAATTATGTTATTATATTATTATATTATTATGTTATTATATTATTACATTATTACGTTATTATATTATTATGTTATTATATTATGTTATTATATTATTATATTATTACATTATTACGTTATTGTTATTATATTATTATATTATTATGTTATTATATTATGTTATTACATTATTATATTATTACATTATTACGTTATTATGTTGTTATATTATTATGTTATTATATTATTATCTATCATGGGGTTCTTATTTATACTAATAACTTCTTTAAAATAAACCAGTGCAATGATGTAATAATTCACGATAATTTTATTAAAACAAATAACCATAAAGATCTTCATCTTATAATCTGATGAATACTTAATGTTGACTTAATGTTATACTTTGAAAATCATCACAAAAACAAGGATCTAAGTTATAAATACTGAATAAATCATCATCTATTATTATCTATTAAGCTCCATTGATGATGTTCTGTATAAATATATATATTCAGTTCTGACTTTTACTGAAACAATTCAAGTTTTTTACTTTTCTGATCAAGCTTTTCAAATTTGAACAATTCTGTAATAAAAGTCTAAATTGAGATAGTTTTCAAAGTAAAGTATTTCACAACCACAGATTGAGCTTCTTTAATAAGTTAAATCTTTTTAAACATTTTTAAGTCACTGATCAAAAACTGAAATACGTCTGAACATTTGAAGAGAAAACTTATGTTCACAGTGTTCAGCTTTCATTTCTTTTTGGTCATTCAAAGACAAGTCAACAGACACGGAGGATAAAGTTTACGAACAAAGAGAAGACTTTTATGAGTTTAAAATGATCTCTGATCTCAGCTGTATGAATATGTATTACACAGTCCGGTGACTTTATCGTGAAACTATAATGAATCTGAAAACCATGAAAGAAACACTGGATGAAGCTGTGGTAAATGAAGGTGATGGACAGCATTGCTCCTTCATTAGTTGATAAACTCAGTTGATGAACTCAGTTGATGAACCCAGTTGATGAACTCAGTTGATAAACTCAGTTGATGAACCCAGTTGATGAACTCAGTTGATGAACCCAGTTGATGAACTCAGTTGATGAACTCAGTTGATAAACTCAGTTGATGAACTTAGTTGATAAACTCAGTTGATGAACTCAGTTGATAAACTCAGTTGATAAACTCAGTTGATGAACTCAGTTGATAAACTCAGTTGATGAACTCAGTTGATGAACTCAGTTGATGAACTCAGTTGATAAACTCAGTTGATAAACTCAGTTGATAAACTTAGTTGATAAACTCAGTTGATGAACTCAGTTGATGAACTCAGTTGATGAACTCAGTTGATGAACTCAGTTGATGAACTCCGTTGATGAACTCCGTTGATGAACTCAGTTGATGAACTCAGTTGATGAACTCCGTTGATGAACTCAGTTGATGAACTCAGTTGATAAACTTAGTTGATGAACTCAGTTGATAAACTCAGTTGATGAACTCAGTTGATAAACTCAGTTGATGAACTCAGTTGATAAACTTAGTTGATGAACTCAGTTGATAAACTCAGTTGATGAACTCAGTTGATAAACTCAGTTGATGAACTCAGTTGATGAACTCAGTTGATGAACTCAGTTGATAAACTCAGTTGATGAACTCAGTTGATAAACTCAGTTGATGAACTCAGTTGATGAACTCAGTTGATAAACTCAGTTGATGAACTCAGTTGATAAACTCAGTTGATGAACTCAGTTGATGAACTCAGTTGATAAACTTAGTTGATAAACTCAGTTGATGAACTTAGTTGATAAACTCAGTTGATGAACTCAGTTGATGAACTTAGTTGATGAACTCAGTTGATAAACTTAGTTGATGAACTCAGTTGATGAACTCAGTTGATGAACTCAGTTGATGAACTCAGTTGATAAAGTTAGTTGATGAACTCAGTTGATAAAGTTAGTTGATAAAGTTAGTTGATGAACTCAGTTGATAAACTCAGTTGATAAACTCAGTTGATAAACTCAGTTGATAAACTTAGTTGATGAACTTAGTTGATAAACTTAGTTGATGAACTCAGTTGATGAACTCAGTTGATGAACTCAGTTGATGAACTCAGTTGATAAACTCAGTTGATAAACTCAGTTGATAAACTCAGTTGATGAACTCAGTTGATAAACTCAGTTGATGAACTCAGTTGATAAACTTAGTTGATGAACTTAGCTGATAAACTCTGCTGACAGACTGTTGCAGCAGCGGGTGGAGCGTACCTTGAGCTCGTGGTAACACTGGATGAAGCTGTGGTAAATGAAGGTGATCGGCAGTGCTAGCAGCACTATGCCGCTCACTACGCAGACTCCGCCCAGAACTCGTCCCGCCACCGTCACCGGGTACATGTCTCCGTACCCCACCGTGGTCATGGAGATGATGACCCACCAGCAGGCGCCGGGGATGCTGGCGTAGTCCTCGTTTCCGGCCTCTGGGTCCAAACCGTGCTCCAGCAGCTGAGCCAGCGCGCTAAAGATGGCCATGGCGACGCAGACGAAGACCAGCAGCATCATCAACTCTCGGTAGCAGCGCCGCAGCGTCAGGCCGAGCGTCTGCAGACCGAGGAAGTGACGAGCCAGCTTGATCACCCAGAAGATCCGCATGATGCGGAGGACGCGAAGCGAAACGCCGGCTCGCTGCAGCTGGGAGTTCTCTCCGGTCAGTATCGTCATGGTAACGGAGACGTAGTAAGGAGTGATGGCCAGAAGGTCAATGATGTTCAGAGGACGACGGACAAACTCCCATTTATCCACTGACACGAGGAAACGGACAATACACTCCACCGTGAACCAACCAATACACACCGCCTCAATGATCCTACAGAGAGGGGACCAAGCAGAGAGAGAGGACCAATCAGAGAGAGGGGACCAATCAGAGAGAGGGGACCAATCAGAGAGAGAGAGGAGCAATCAGAGAGAGAGAGGACCAATCAGAGAGAGAGGACCAATCAGAGAGAGGAACATTCAGAGAGAGGAACATTCAGAGAGAGGACCAATCAGAGAGAGGAGAGACAACATGGTACAATGGTGTTCTGGATGATCCAATTAGCCCAGTATAGTCTTTGTATTGCTCTTTATTTAAATTAAAATGGAAAAATCCTGTTTTTGCTTTTACTACTCGTAATATTAGGAAAGAAGTGTTCTTCAATAAACTATTAAAATCATGTATTTATTAAATAACATTTGAAATGCGTTGCAGATGTGGACTGATGTTTAACGTCTACGTTACAGATCACCTTGGTTGGACGTTCACTGAATCCTTCTCCACTAACATGCTGAGTTACAGAAAGTCAGACTAGCTCCACTGCGTCTTCTAAATTGAACTAGTCTGTTATAAATAGCAGTGTGTTTCTCCAGTATGATATCTGCATGTGACACCATATTACCCTACAAGAGAGCACCATCATATCTTAATGAGCTTATAGTACCATATTAAGCTACTAGAGAGCACCATCATATCTTAATGAGCTTATAGTACCATATTAAGCTACTAGAGAGCACCATCATATCTTGAGCTTATAGTACCGTATTACCCTACTAGAGAGCACCATCATATCTTAATGAGCTTATAGTACCGTATTACCCTACTAGAGAGCACCATCATATCTTAATGAGCTTATAGTACCGTATTACCCTACTAGAGAGCACCATCATATCTTAATGAGCTTATACTGCCGTATTACCCTACTAGAGAGCACCATCATATCTTAATGAGCTTATAGTACCGTATTACCCTACTAGAGAGCACCATCATATCTTAATGAGCTTATAGTACCGTATTACCCTACTAGAGAGCACCATCATATCTTAATGAGCTTATAGTACCGTATTACACTACTAGAGAGCACCATCATATCTTAATGAGCTTATAGTACCGTATTACCCTACTAGAGAGCACCATCATATCTTAATGAGCTTATAGTACCGTATTACCCTACTAGAGAGCACCATCATATCTTAATGAGCTTATAGTACCATATTACCCTACTAGAGAGCACCATCATATCTTAATGAGCTTATAGTACCGTATTACCCTACTAGAGAGCACCATCATATCTTAATGAGCTTATAGTACCGTATTACCCTACTAGAGAGCACTATCATATCTTAATGAGCTTATAGTACCATATTAACCTACTAGAGAGCACCATCATATCTTAATGAGCTTATAGTACCATATTACCCTACTAGTGAGCACCATCATATCTTAATGAGCTTATAGTACCATATTAACCTACTAGAGAGCACCATCATATCTTAAGGAGCTTATAGTACCATATTACCGTACTAGAGAGCACCATCATATCTTAAGGAGCTTATAGTACCATATTATCCTACTAGAGACCACCATCATATCTTAATGAGCTTATAGTACCATATTAAGCTACTAGAGAGCACCATCATATCTTGAGCTTATAGTACCGTATTACCCTACTAGAGAGCACCATCATATCTTAATGAGCTTATAGTACCATATTACACTACTAGAGAGCTGGTTCAGGTTAATAGTTAGGGCTGGTTCAGGTTTATAGTTAGGACTGGTTCAGGTTTATAGTTAGGGCTGGTTCAGGTTTATAGTTAGGGCTGACTCAGGTTCATAGTTAGGGCTGGTTCAGGTTTATAGTTAGGGCTGACTCAGGTTTATAGTTAGGGCTGGTTCAGGTTTATAGTTAGGGCTGACTCAGGTTTATAGTTAGGGCTGGTTCAGGTTTATAGTTAGGGCTGGTTCAGGTTTATAGTGAGGGCTGGTTCAGGTTTATAGTTAGGGCTGGTTCAGGTTTATAGTTAGCGCTGGTTCAGGTTTATAGTTAGGACTGGTTCAGGTTTATAGTTAGGGCTGGTTCAGGTTTATAGTTAGGGCTGGTTCAGGTTCATAGTTAGGGCTGGTTCAGGTTCATAGTTAGGGCTGGCTGAGGTTCATAGATAGGGCTGACTCAGGTTTATAGTTAGGGCTGGTTCAGGTTTATAGTTAGGGCTGGTTCAGGTTTATAGTTAGCGCTGGTTCAGGTTTATAGTTAGGACTGGTTCAGGTTTATAGTTAGGACTGGTTCAGGTTTATAGTTAGGGCTGGTTCAGGTTTATAGTTAGGGCTGGTTCAGGTTTATAGTTAGGGCTGGTTCAGGTTTATAGTTAGGGCTGGTTCAGGTTTATAGTTAGGGCTGACTCAGGTTTATAGTTAGGGCTGGTTCAGGTTTATAGTTAGCACTGGTTCAGGTTTATAGTGAGGGCTGGTTCAGGTTTATAGTTAGGGCTGGTTCAGGTTTATAGTTAGGGCTGGTTCAGGTTTATAGTTAGCGCTGGTTCAGTTTTATAGTTAGGGCTGGTTCAGGTTTATAGTTAGAGCTGACTCAGGTTTATAGTTAGCGCTGGTTCAGGTTTATAGTGAGGGCTGGTTCAGGTTTATAGTTAGGGCTGGTTCAGGTTTATAGTTAGGGCTGGTTCAGGTTTATAGTTAGGGCTGGTTCAGGTTTATAGTTAGGGCTGGTTCAGGTTTATAGTTAGGGCTGGTTCAGGTTTATAGTTAGGGCTGGTTCAGGTTTATAGTTAGGGCTGGTTCAGGTTTATAGTTAGGGCTGGTTCAGGTTTATAGTTAGGGCTGGTTCAGGTTTATAGTTAGGGCTGGTTCAGGTTTATAGTTAGGGCTGACTCAGGTTTATAGTTAGGGCTGGTTCAGGTTTATAGTTAGGGCTGGTTCAGGTTTATAGTTAGGGCTGGTTCAGGTTTATAGTTAGGGCTGGTTCAGGTTTATAGTTAGGGCTGGTTCAGGTTTATAGTTAGGGCTGGCTGTGGTTCATAGATAGGGCTGGTTCAGGTTCATAGTTAGGGCTGGTTCAGGTTTATAGTTAGGGCTGGTTCAGGTTTATAGTTAGGGCTGGTTCAGGTTTATAGTTAGGGCTGGTTCAGGTTTATAGTTAGGGCTGGTTCAGGTTTATAGTTAGGGCTGACTCAGGTTTATAGTTAGGGCTGGTCCAGGTTTATAGTTAGGGCTGGTTCAGGTTTATAGTTAGGGCTGATTCAGGTTTATAGTTAGGGCTGGTTCAGGTTTATAGTTAGGGCTGGTTCAGGATTATAGTTAGGGCTGGTTCAGGTTTATAGTTAGGGCTGACTCAGGTTTATAGTTAGGGCTGGTTCAGGTTTATAGTTAGGGCTGGTTCAGGTTTATAGTTAGGGCTGGTTCAGGTTTATAGTTAGGGCTGGTTCAGGTTTATAGTTAGGGCTGGTTCAGGTTTATAGTTAGGGCTGGTTCAGGTTTATAGTTAGGGCTGGTTCAGGTTTATAGTTAGGGCTGGTTCAGGTTTATAGTTAGGGCTGACTCAGGTTTATAGTTAGGGCTGGTTCAGGTTTATAGTTAGGGCTGGTTCAGGTTTATAGTTAGGGCTGGTTCAGGTTTATAGTTAGGGCTGGTTCAGGTTTATAGTTAGGGCTGGTTCAGGTTTATAGTTAGGGCTGGCTGAGGTTCATAGATAGGGCTGGTTCAGGTTTATAGTTAGGGCTGGTTCAGGTTTATAGTTAGGGCTGGTTCAGGTTTATAGTTAGGGCTGGTTCAGGTTTATAGTTAGGGCTGGTTCAGGTTTATAGTTAGGGCTGGTTCAGGTTTATAGTTAGGGCTGACTCAGGTTTATAGTTAGGGCTGGTTCAGGTTTATAGTTAGGGCTGGTTCAGGTTTATAGTTAGGGCTGATTCAGGTTTATAGTTAGGGCTGGTTCAGGTTTATAGTTAGGGCTGGTTCAGGATTATAGTTAGGGCTGGTTCAGGTTTATAGTTAGGGCTGACTCAGGTTTATAGTTAGGGCTGGTTCAGGTTTATAGTTAGGGCTGACTCAGGTTTATAGTTAGCGCTGGTTCAGGTTTATAGTTAGGACTGGTTCAGGTTTATAGTTGGGGCTGGTTCAGGTTTATAGTTAGGGCTGGTTCAGGTTTATAGTTAGGGCTGACTCAGGTTTATAGTTAGGGCTGGTTCAGGTTTATAGTTAGGGCTGACTCAGGTTTATAGTTAGGGCTGGTTCAGGTTTATAGTTAGCGCTGGTTCAGGTTTATAGTGAGGGCTGGTTCAGGTTTATAGTTAGGGCTGGTTCAGGTTTATAGTTAGGGCTGACTCAGGTTTATAGTTAGGGCTGGTTCAGGTTTATAGTTAGCGCTAGTATCATATCGTATCGTACCGTTTCGTACCGTATCATTTTTTTTCGTATCATATAGTAGGATTGAGTCGTCTTGAGAATAGAGAGATGCACCCCCCGAATATATACTGGTATAAGGTTTATGTCCTCAGGTGGTCTCTGACATGTCCTACCTATGCTGGTCCAGGGTCTCAGCGGTTTTCCAGTCCGGTAAGGTGCTTGCACACAGCATCACCATGGAGATGACCACAAACAGCATTGAAACAGAGGCGAGGATTTGAGCCACTAGTGAGGACGTGGGCTCCTCGAACGTCCTCCTTATCCTCTCCAGCCAGCGGCTCCGGGGCTCCTCGGGGCTCCGTGGTCTCTCCTCCGGGAAGAAGTGGACGAAGCAGTCGGACATGCGGTCATCGAGGTGTCGCTGGCAGCACGGCTGCAGGTCGGAGCTCTCCAGACCCCAGTATAACATCTCGTTATAGAAGGACAGCTCGCACATGTGCGGCACAAAGCGCAGCTTCCCGTGCTGCACATACAGCATAATGAAGCTGAACGCCTCCGAGTGCCGGTCGAAGAAAAACTCGTTACTATCGCGGTCATAGTCGTCACAGAGCTCAAGCAGCTCGCTCTCTGACATGCAGCGATGCAGCTGGCTGAGTCTCCTGAGAGGGAGGCGCTTCATCAGATCCACCGGGAAGGAAAACCTGCGACCTCCGACGTTCAGGGTGCAGAGTCGGCTTCCAAACTTCATCTTCTGTTGGTTTAGAATCACAGACTGTTTATAAACTTCATCTTCTGTTGGTTTAGAATCACAGACTGTTTATAAACTTCATCTTCTGTTGGTTTAGAATCACAGACTGTTTATAAACTTCATCTTCTGTTAGTTTAGAATCAGACTGTTTATGAACTTCTGTTAAAAAGCTGCTTCTAAACTCACCTTTTGCCTTTTAAAGAAACTCAATTTTCAATTAAAAACGTCGCTGTTTCCAGACTTGTCATTTTTCCTCAAAATCTGCTTCCAGAATCCATCTTCTCCAACAGAAGCCGTTCCATTAAATCAGTTTCCCGTTTTAATCTTCTTAAAAATAAATTGTTCTCATCTGTGCTTGAATGAAATAAACATTTTGTTAGTAACCGACAACAACATGAGTGTTACATCTGTTTTAATCACCTAATGATATCATTCCATCTCCATTTTTATATATTTTCTAGGTAACCATTAGAAATATCGTCCTGTGCTAAAACAAAACAAACAAATAAACAAATGTGTTTAGAAAATGTACTGTTGATTTAAAATCTCATTTTAAAAACTCACCAGTGTCCGTGTTGAACATGAAGCTCTTCTTCTCTCCTTTAAATAAAACGAAATCTGTATTAAAGTCAGAATAAATCACATCAGTGGATCCTGTTTGACTTCTGGTTTGTTTCCTCTCGTCGTTGAATCTGAGACTGAAGAGCAGCAGCAGCAGTAGTACACCCTGCTCCTCCTCTTCCTCCTCTTCCTCCTCTTCCTCCTTCTCCTCCTCCTGTCTGTAGAGGAGGATCAGTCGATGATTCAAGCAGCAGTAAGTCTGAGAGTATCTGAACCGCCACAAACTCCTCAGTATCTGACAGACTGAAGAGAGCTGCTCCATTTCACCATCTCCTCTTTATTGTTTCTCTTCCTCCGCCGATATGATGACCTCCATTACAGATTTGAACGTATATTTCATGTTTCATTGAACATCAAAAGCAGACATGAATAACGTGTTATTATTTTATTAATAACATGTAGTGGTTGAAGTGAGGAGGTGGCTCCCCCTGCTGGATGATTCCATCAACTGGAGCTCATTTAATATTGATGGAATATTTCCTGTTGGAGGATATTTCTAACTGTTCAGAGACATTGATGAGCAGGAGTCTGTAGACATTGGCAGGGATTGTGTGTGGGAACATCTACTATCCAACACAATACATCAATGTCAATGGTGAGTATAATACAGCTGAACAAACACCAAGCAATAAGCACTTCTCAAGTCCAACTAGGTAAAAACATGAGCGTCTTGTGATAGTTTAAACACAGAGTAAATACCTGTTTTTGAGAGTGATGTCAATAATTCCAGCCGCCAGAGAAGAGTCAACCTACTCCTGCATGGCCAATCTTTCCGGAGTCGATAGGGATTAAAGGGAGTGTGAGTCCGACCTGGTGTCCTGCAGCACGGAACAAGGAACCGTTCTAGCTCCATTTGTCAGGATCCCTGTCTGACCCGTTGTGTGTTACCTCTGTTTCCCCTGATCTCCTCTCCTCATGTGTTCTGTCATTTCCCTGTTTGTTATTGTGTGCCATGTGCTCTGTGCTTTTCCACTGCCTCCAGACGCCTCCCATGGCCACACCCCTGATTAGTGCACAGCTGCGGACATTCCAGCCGATTACCTCCTGCAGGTTGACACAAGGGCTGCAACAACGAATCGATAAAATCGATAAAAATCGATTATTAAAAGAGTTGTCAACGAATTTCATTATCGATTCGTTGTGTCGCGCGATTATTACGCCACTCAATAAGTCGCGGAGATGAAAAAAAAAAAAAAAAAAAAAAAAGAGCGGAGCAGAGCGGAGGTAGAGGAAAGACCATCGGAGAGACCCGTAACATTGTTCTGAAACACATGGCGGAGGCAGAGAAATCAGTACGACCTAATGCCGTGTTCACACCAAACGCTGGTCTCGCCGGGGACTATTTGTGTTCACTCGCGCTGGACAAACCGGAGAGGGGGCGTGGCTTATCGCCCTGAAAGCCGTTCAACTGTCCGCCATTAACCATGGGAAAAATAACCTCTACTTCTGCTTAGTACGTGTTGTGGAAGTCACAGATATCCCGGGAAACTAAACGCCCGGTTCATGGTTCATAACATTGTTCAGAGGAGCTCCGTCGATTTCATCGAGCTGTATTCACTGTGTCTAGCAAGCCACACGTCGCTGTTTACTACAGCTGTATGTACACAAAATAAACAGATTTGGCTGTGATTTAACGGCAATAAACTGACAAAAAGGGACTCCGAAATAACTACGTAATGATGCCGATTTGTAGGCTACTTGTCTTCTCAATGGAGCAGGGATGGATCGGTGATAGGCTATGCTAACATTGTAGCAGCTCCACCAACACTCAGAATCACGTCATAGACGTAAATACGGCAGCGTCTATTCATTGTTTGTACCATATGGTTTACACACACACACACATACACATAGTTTGGTCCGGTCTCTATTGATATTGTAGCACCTAGTTACCACAGAGATCCGGTTCACAACACCGTAAAGGCACATACACACAGGAAGCAGTGTTATAAAAATATAAATGCTTTATTGGTACAAACTATGTGGCGTAACCAGTGACAGCTGGTTTAGCAGGCAGGAGGAGTTCACAGACCAGGCGATAAGATAAGTATCACAAACCATTTAAAGCCAAATAAACAAAACAAAAAGACCAAGGCAGCGTCCCACTAACTAGAAAAGAAATGAAAACAAAAACATAAGTACTCACCAATAACTGCCAATAACCAGAAAACCAACCCAAAAGATTATACTTCCACACACCTGTTCAGCAACCCAGCCACCCCCACTTGGATTCCCCCCCAGCTACCATTGGGTGCACTGCTCAGGAAGCTCTAAAATAACACAAATACACCATTACATATTCCTTAATTAAACTGAATTTCCCCAGCACATGAAATACATAAAATGATATATACCTGAAACAGCCATCCCCCAAACACACGCTGTCCCCTCCGTAACTGATGCCTCTCAGACACTGCGCTACTGACGCAACGTATGCGGCCTCACCATACGTCTCCGCTTGTTGTGGGAGAGAAAGCAGGTGGACTCGCCCCCCCCCGCTTGTGGCGGCGGAGACAGAGAGCAGATTCAGCACAGCCGCTCGTGACGGTGGAGAGAAAGACACAGGACGCGAGTTGCCAGCAGGTGCCTCTTTTCACCTAATCAGGACCGTGCACCTCATTACCGGTCCGACGGACCCAATAGTTACACCCCGTCAGTTCCACTTGGTTACAATATGAGGTATCGTAGAGCTCTGGGTGAACACAGACAGCTACAGTATTTATTTCCTGATCCAACAACGTAAACATGTTGGAGTCCTTGATGAGGAGGAAGGATGTTCAACAGCAGGGTAAATCACTACAGAATCCTACTTTAGTTCCGTTTTGAAGTGAGGAACCTAACGTCCCTCCAGTAGCTCTTCTGGTGCTGGTGTTTACTCGTTATCCAGCTTGACAAGCATGACAAGTTAGCGTTAGCTCGTTAATAACAGTAGTAAAGCAGTGGTGGTATAGTTTGCAAGACGAAAGACATGTTTTTATTCACTCGCCTTTTTTGGCCCATTAATATCCGATTCATCGATTAATCGAAAAAATAATCGCCAGATTAATCGATTATTAAAATAATCGTTAGTTGCAGCCCTACTTGACACACCAGATTCTTCCCACTAATCATCCCCCTGGCACTATATCAACCCTGGTCCTGCAGTCTTGGGTTGTCAGTCCGTACCGTCTACCACCGGCTTCAACCCCGTACTAGCTTCAACTCCGTACCGTCTTCATTCCCGATCCATCTTCATTCCCCGCACCGTCTTCTGCCTCGTGCCTGTCGATCTGCCTGCCCTCCGGTGTCGATCCACGTGAATCACACAGACGATCCTGCCTGCCACCTTTTGTTGGACCAAGGGATCCACATAGTTGATCCTGCCTGCCTTCCGGTGTCGAGCTTCAGGACATTACACCGTCGACCCTGCCATCTGTATAGTTTTAAATGAAGTATTTTCTTTACCTCAATCCTGTCTTGTGGTATTGCTGTTGGGTCCTGTCCAGAACTCCCTTGACAGAACAGACTGACCATTATGGATCCAGCTACCACAGGAGCAGCTACACTGGCCGGTCATAACACTCTGCTGGAGGAACACCAGCAGATGCTACAAGACATGAGAAAATCACAGCGATCCATCGCATCTGAGGTTTCCCAGATTAGCTGCGTCGTGCAGGAACTAGCTCGGACAGTCAAGTCTCCACCGGTTCCAGCACCCGCACTATCCTCTCCAGTCCTCATCCCGCCGGTCCGAGAATCCCCCGTGCCGTCTCCGGATCCCTATGACGGAACGCTGGGGAAGTGCCGGGACTTTCTGTTTCTATGCCGACAGATATTTGACCGTCAGCCTCAGACTTTTGTCTCGGACAGGTCCAACGTTTCCTACATGGTCGCCACGAGTACATTGAGTATTGATCTGCCTAATACCGTGTTTTATGTGTTTTATGGGCCAGCATCCTGTTCCCCGGAGCCCCGAGTCCGGTCCACCTGAGCACCTGTGTCCGTAGCAAGTCCGGCCGTCCGCCGGACCACCTGTATCCGGAGCCCTTCTGCCTGTCCGCCGGAGCACTTGTGTCCGGAGCCTTCTGCGGCCCCGTGGCCGGTCAGATCCAGTCTTTTGGAGTGCAGGGAGCACTCCTGAGGACCTTCTTCAACTCTGTGGTGGCATCAGCCATCTTTTGTAGAGTGGTCTGCTGGGGCAGCAGCATCTCGACAGCCGATAGGAAAGAGACTAAACAAACTCATCAAGAAGGCCAGCAGTGTGCTGGGGTGTCCACTGGATACGGTGGAGGTGGTGGGAGACAGGAGGATGATGGCTAAGCTATCATCCCTGATGAACAACACCTCCCACCCCATGCGGGACGCCCTGGCAGCTCTGTGAAGCTCCTTCAGCCACTGGCTGATTCACCCCCGGTGTGTGAAGGAGAGGTACCGTAGGTCCTTCCTTCATATACATACTGTGACGGCCCTGCCTCTAACAGCAGTCGTGGCTGATTGATTGATGCAGGGCACCTGGTCCTTTAGCATAAAGCCCTGCTCCAGTGTTGCTCTGGGCGCGGGTTGTCTCTAGTATACGTGGAGTGATCGCTGCCGGTTATGTTTGGTTTTACTTTGCTTTGCTTTGCTGACATTTCTTTATTTAGTTAAATAAACATTTTACGTTACCATCATTTGTTGTGTCTGCCGTATTTGTCATGGCCTAGGAGCCGGGTTATGACAAATTGGGGGCTCGTCTGGCTTTTTTCCTGTTTATGCTGTGATTTAGGTGAGACTTGGGAAGGGGTACTTTTGTGTTGGTGGGCATTTTTTTACCTAGCGTGCGTTTTCGGGTTTGTTTTTTTGCAGCGTTTGGGTCAACTAAACGGTAAAAATATTTCTGAAGGTTGGTTTTCGTCTACGTTTCTGAGTGCAGATTGATTGTTTGCTTCCTCCTTTGTTTACTTGTGCTGCCGGTAAACGTAGCTGCTCATGTGAGTATTGATTCAATGCAAAGGACAACGGGTTTGGGATATGTCTCCTGGGTAAGTTACGTTCATATTTATTTTTTGGTCTTTCTTATCCGGACTTGGTGAGGGGGGGGTTCGTGGTTATGATTGTGCTGCAGCGGGCCGAGATGACTCCTGCAAGTTGCTCAGTGCGCAATTCCATCAAAGTGGTGCGGAGTTTTCCCTGGTAGACTGTAGCGACGTTGCCCTTTGGGTTCGTTGAGCTGGTTTTCTGTAGTGCTGTGGCGAACGTGGTTGAAGCTTGCTTGGGAGCATGTCCGTGGTTTCAGGGGAGTTGCTAGCTTGCTAGTCGCTTTGCTAGACCAGCGGTCTTCAGTGCATAAATACCCACCACAAGTAGCTGCATGAGGACTAGGGATGAGCTTAGTTAGCGGGGTTGGTCTTTAGATAGCGGGGAGAGTCCAAACCGATGTGAGGATTATTCCTCACATCGAGAGGTACCGCAGGTCCTTCCTTCCTGCTGCTGTCAGGCTGCAAAACCAGCTGTGCTCCCAGTAGACCAGTGGTTCCCAAACTTTTTCTGTCAAGACCCCCTTTGATGATATAGGAACATTGGACGACCCCCCCCCCCCCCTCCCCCGCAACCCGACCCCAAATTTTTCTTGGTTTTTAATGAATTGCATTATAATGCATGAACTGTATAAAATATTTTTATTTCTTTCTAAAATAAGTACATATCACTTCACAGTTTATTCTTCAGTTTGTTTAACTGGGAAAAAAAATCGCAATAATAAAATATATATAAAATAAAAAATATATAAAATAATTTGTAAATACAATTAACTTAATTTCAAACAAAGTGCAAACAACATATACTGTATTTCCTCACATTGAACAGCAGGTTTTCTCAAACAATAAAATAACACAATTATGAACAAGGTGTGCAGGCGTTGTCGAGGTGGTCGCGTCGCCTGTTGCGGCTGTAACAGAAGTTCCATCGGATTTGCGCTTTAGACCAGTCACAAATCTGTCCATCTTTGTACATACTTCCTTCTCTTATCTTTATCTTTCTCTGTCGCTCCGTATCTTTCTCGCTCTGTGTCGCTGTGTGTCTCTCTCTCGTTCGCGCTCCCTCACTCTCTCTCTCCCTCGCTCGTTCGCGCTCTCTCGCTCGGGCGCGCGCTCGCTCTCTCGCTCTCGCTGGTTTTGCCACAGTCGGTCTGTGACATGAGCCGCTCTGGTGGCGTGGTTGGAACACAGTGCATGTCACGTCGGTTATTTTATATTGTTTTACCGGTGTATGTGTGCGTCTGTGTGTGTGGGTTGGTGATGAAGCCGCGACCCCC
The DNA here is from genome assembly GCA_024529925.1 of Ophthalmolycus amberensis. NCBI lineage: Eukaryota > Metazoa > Chordata > Actinopteri > Perciformes > Zoarcidae > Ophthalmolycus > Ophthalmolycus amberensis. The sequence goes on along the minus strand of JAFEUB010001636.1, from coordinate 81,082 downwards.
CTGTAGTACCACCGCGCCCCCCCTAGGGGTCGCGACCCCCACTTTGGGAACCACTGCAGTAGACCACACAACACTAAAAATCTGTGCAATATAAATACACCATGCAATACAACGATTATTCTGTCTGTATATATAATATTTTTAGTTGCAGTTATTGAGGATTTTTACTTAGTTAATATTCATTTTTACTACTTATTCATACTTGTTTTGATACATTGTTTTTTACTATGTCTCTTGTGTGCACTGTCCACTTTGCTGCTGTAACCCTGTAAATGTCCCCACTGCGGGACTAATAAAGGATTATCTTATCTTATCTTGAAGACGAATGCTGGAACCTTTCCAGGGAGAAGGTCTATGGTCATGGGGGGGGGGGGGGGGGGTGGAACATCAGGGTTCCAGCACTGATGAGCTGAATGTGTGGCCTCACATATCAGCAGCAGTCCGTCATACAGAAATATCAGTAAACTGAGATCTGTAGTATCAACAGCTGAACTAGAGATGATCATACACACATTTATCTCTTCTCGCATTGACTACTGTAACTCACTTTTCACATCACTCAGTGCATCTGCTCTTAACCGTCTGCAGGTCATCCAAAACGCTGCCGCCAGATTACTCACCAGGACAAATCGACGGTCTCACATCACCCCCGTACTCCGATCTCTCCACTGGCTCCCTGTAGCATCTAGGATGCACTTCAAAATTCTCACCATCACTTACAGAGCACTTCACGGTCAGGCTCCGACTTATGTAGCTGATCTACTTCACCCCTATTCACCCGCCCGCACTCTCAGGTCAAACGCTCTAGGTCTTCTGTCAGTCCCACGCACACGATTTAAGACCCGTGGAGACCGAGCCTTTGAGGCAGTGGCCCCGAGGCTCTGGAATGCTCTGCCTGCAACGCTGCGCCTCGCAGATACTGTGGATACTTTTAAAAAGAGAGAGAGGGAGCGAGAGAGAGAGAGAGAGAGACAGAGAGAGAGCGAGAGAGACAGAGAGAGAGAGAGAGAGAGAGAGAGACAGAGAGGGTTACATCCTGAGCACCTATGGCGTAGCCGTAAAAGACTTTCAGAAAGACAATAATTCCGAAATCCTAACGACTCAGCTACAGGGTGAGATAAACGGTATTGTTCTGACACCTCATGAGGAACCTTCCCCGGGGCAGGAACCGTTCACGCTACAAATATACACATTATATTATATGTTATATATATTATGTTATATTTTATTATATTATATATACACACACATATATACACACATATATATATATATACACATATATATACACATGTACACATATATACACATATATATATACACATGTAAACATCGAACAAAAAGTTCGTAAATGAGTGTGTGGTAGATTATTTCTCTGTTGTAATGTGTGACGTGTGAGAGTGTGTGATGCGTGTGAGAGTGTGTGATGTCACAACCCGGCTCCTAGGCTGTGACAAATACGGCAAAGACACAACAGATGATGATTACGTTAAGTATTTATTTTAACCAAATAAAAAAATAGTTAACTTCATGAAGTGTGTCAGTCAGTAACATCAGTAATGTCACCGTGATGCGTGTGAGTGTGTGATGCGTGTCCGTCATGTCTCCGGTGCTAACCCCGGTTCTCTGACCGTGCTGAGTCTCACCGTCGGACCTGTACCGTGAGTCCGCTGCGGGACTCTGCTCCATCCGGGTCCTTTGATCCGGAGACACAATGTTCCGGTGTTTGTGGCTCCAGCCGCCGCAGAGAGAAACACAAAGAAAAACGAAAAACAAGTTTATTAAAATTCATAAATATAATCCACTCTCTGACGTCATTTCCGCGCAACCGCACTGTAGTTTATTTACTGGTTTGTAACGTTAATGTGCACGCAGTAGGACTACAATACCCAGAGTGTACCGTGGCTCGCAGAATCACAACACCAATGGCGACTGAAGGACGAAGTGACTGATGATAGGTGAGCTCTGTTCGGTTCTACTGACTTCTACTAGTGTGTTCTACTGAGATCTACTGTTGTAGTAAAAGTACCACTGTTATGTCTCCAGTGTAGTAAAGTACCACTGTTATGTCTCCAGTGTTGTAAAGTATCACTGTTATGTCTTCAGTGTAGTAAAGTACCACTGTTATGTCTCCAGTGCAGTAAAAGTACCACTGTTATGTCTCCAGTGTAGTAAAGTACCACTGTTATGTCTCCAGTGCAGTAAAAGTACCACTGTTATGTCTCCAGTGTAGTAAAGTACCACTGTTATGTCTCCAGTGTTGTAAAGTACCACTGTTATGTCTCCAGTGCAGTAAGAGTACCACTGTTATGTCTCCAGTGCAGTAAAAGTACCACTGTTATGTCTCCAGTGCAGTAAAAGTACCACTGTTATGTCTCCAGTGCAGTAAAAGTACCACTGTTATGTCTCCAGTGTAGTAAAGTACCACTGTTATGTCTCCAGTGCAGTAAAAGTACCACTGTTATGTCTCCAGTGTAGTAAAAGTACCACTGTTATGTCTCCAGTGTAGTAAAGTACCACTGTTATGTCTCCAGTGTAGTAAAAGTACCACTGTTATGTCTCCAGTGTATATCCGGTATAACCTGGGCCCCGGTGTGCCCATGGAGCTCCAGGAGGAGGCGAGTGTGGCCGAGCTGAAGGAGCTGGTGGGGACTCAGCAGGGAGTCCGTCCGGAGCTCCTCAGGGTGCTGTTTGCTGGGAGGGAGCTGAGGAGCAGCTTCACACTACAGGTGAGGAGGAGCCACTGAGAGAGGAGACAAAGGAGGAGGAGTCCTCACCTCCTCTTTGTTACATTGTCATATTATCTTGTTCAATCTCTCCTTCTCCTCTCAGGGTTGTGACCTCCCGGAGCAGAGTACCGTCCATGTCGTCCTCCCTCCATCAGGTTCCTCCTCCGCCCAGCTTCTCCTCCTGCAGGAGCGCCTGGTTCGAGGAGGGGAGGACGAGCCAGAGAGTCTGGCCAGGCTGGACCTCACATCCTCACGCCTCCCTTCCACCTCCTCCGGGCTGGCAGTGATCCTCGAGGGGAGTGATGGGGAAGGAGCAGGAGGAAGAGCAGAGGAGGCAAGAGAGGAGGTGCAGGCTGCAAGTTTGAAAGGTCAATTAAGGTGGCCACAGTGTCTGTACTCCTGCAGTATGTCAGTACTCCAGTAGTATTTTAGTACCTCTACAGTATTTCAGGAGTCCTGCAGTATGTACATTCTCTAGTATGTCAGTACACCAGTAAGTACTCCTGTCCGAGTTCCTTTATAAATCAGTAGTAGTACTCTGTGTTTACTTGTGTGTACAGGTGTGCGTACCTGCAGTACTTTCTTTGTGTACTGTAAGAGCTGCAGGTCGATCCAACCAGGAAAGCTGAGAGTCTGTTGCAGCAGCTGTCGACAAACAACACTGACACTCAGCAGGGTGAGTCATTTTATAAATACATATATTAGTGCTGGGCAACGAGTTGCAGTTCTCAAGGTGTGTATTTAAACATCATCTCTTACACACATGAAGATAAGGTTGTGAACACCGGCTGAATATCTATGATCAGAATCATTATAACTGTGTTATAACTGCTGCTAACAACAACCTGATGTGTTTAAAGTGTTTACACCAAATGTTATTGACCTTTAGTTCATAGAGCAGCACTTTAAAATAAAAGTGCACAATACACTACTTATGAATTCATTATTGAACTTTGTGCATAACAATGAGATTAATCGCGATTAAACATTGTAATCGTTCCCCAACACTAATAAATATATTTATATATAAGTTCCATTCAATAAATACATATACAGTATTATGTGTTTTTGTTCATATAAACACACTCCGGAGTACTGGGCCCGGTTCCTCGTACGTGTCTAACAGAGTTAGCCGGATACTTTTCAGGATAAGATGACGTAGATCAGGCTTTTCGGTTCCACGAAGCAAGTTTGGCAAAATCACCATGGCAACACATCCATAAGCTTGAACCTGCTCCAGCGCAGGCTAACTGAAGGTAGCTGGATAAGCTGCCACTCCCCCGGAAAACATGGCAGCTCTTGTCACATACGGTAGTCTGATGCGCTTGCGCATATACTGGGGGTTATACGGGAGTTGATGAAATGCATGTAAAGTGAGACACACGGTGATCCTTAAAAGCAGCGGAGCAAACTAAGAAGCCTCTATTGCATTAATGTGCAGCTCCCTTCCTCAGAGATCCACTGATGGAGGATATTAGTTAGATGAGCGTTTTATAGGGAGAGAGTTCTTCCACATCGCCAAGATCCGTTATCACATCATGATGACTTCCTATACGAGCGCTGTCTATTCTGCCCACAAGGAATCATTTATTTACAGAGCTTCTGGAGCAGACATTGAACACCACACTGCCTGTCCCACAGACTGGATGCAGCCTTGAGCTGTTGTGCGAGTGCTGCGTTGTTGTAGTGTCGGCGATGCGGAGAACATGGGGAAAGCCGCTGCATGCCGCGCTGGTGGTCAAGTTGATTTGGCGCTTAATAAACTTATGGATGTGTTCATTACATCACCATGGCACATATTGTGCTGACTCAGCATTCTGAGTCATGTGTGTGTGCTTAGTGTGTACTTGCTCTCATGTCCTCTTGATGGCTGGTTGCATGCATGAGGTTAAAGCACTCATAATGATATGACAGTGTTATTAGTACAGCAGCACATCATTACTGTAGAACATGATGAAGGTGGATCATGATGAGAACAGAGAGAATCACACACTATTGATCTTCACTGCTTCAGTTGATTGAATGTCTGATGATGAATAATACACACACACATACTGATCCGCCCACACACAGACTCACACACACATATTCACACTGCTAGTTCTATATGTGATCTACACACACATGTACATACACATATATAGTACATGATACATGAGGGCATACAGTACATATGTCCTCATATTAATGAGTATCAGTTAGATCCTCGTTGGGCTTGTTTTTATTATTATTCTGAAAGAGTTGAGATCATTATTGTCGCTATAGATCTCATTGGATGATGCATCATGAAGTCTACTGCCAGCAGCACATTAAAGACATGTCATGTGATTGGTTGGGGTGATGAGGCATTAAAATGAGCCGATACATTTCCAACACTGACGCATTGAACGTGTCTGATATGTTGCCGTGCTTCTTGTCTCGTCCTCTCAGCGGTGGCGCTGTTATATTTTGCCGTGATTACGGTCTTGACTTCCTCATATGCGTTCATGATCATCTCCTGCTCGTCAGCGGAGAACAAAGAGGCTCTTTCTTTGACTTTATTTCACATTGTACTGTTAGAACATCATGGTTTCTGTGATCCACGCTTCCCCCTTTAGAAGTAGGACGGGCACGCGCAATCATCCTGATCCTGATCGTCTGGGTCGAATTAACGAGACTGTTTGAGAGGATCAGCCTCGGAGAAACCGAGACAGCCTGACTTCAATCATCTCGTTAATTTAGGCTGCTAAAGGACATTTGATCGACTTAGTGAACCACTACGAGGAACTGGACCAGGTCTGTTAATGTGTGGTGATGATGAAGGTGTCCTCTCTCTCTCAGGGTCCCTCCTGTTGGGACGACGTCCTCCTTCCAGGTCGTGTCCATGGCTTGTGTCAATCAGACGGTTGTCATGGCAACGAAGCGGTAAGGGGCCGTCAGAGTTCATTTTCATCCAGCAGCATTCTGGGAGATGTAGTGTCTTCACTGTGTGTGTGTGTGTGTGTGTGTAGGAGTTCTACATGAAGTGTGCGTCCCATCCAACCTCAGAGGATGAAGTCTCTGTGGCCCTCGACCTCATTTTGACCAACAGAAGAGACGTCCCCTGTATCGCCTGCTGTGACATCACGTAACACACCGTAACACACCGTAACACACCGTAACACACATAATGTGAAAGAGAAAATAACCATCTGTGTCTCTCCCTCCCCGTCTGTCTCTCAGGGACGTGGTCCTGGTCTTCCAGTGTTCAGAGCGTCATGTGATCTGTCTGGACTGTTTCCATGTCTACTGTCAGACTCGTCTCAATGAGAGACAGTTTGTTTCTCACCCTGTGATTGGCTACTCGCTGCCGTGTGCTGGTGTGACATAATTTA
>JAFEUB010001636.1:50000-67500 GCA_024529925.1 Ophthalmolycus amberensis | reverse complement strand
GGTAACACTGACCATGTAACACTGACCAGGTAACACTGACCAGGTAACACTGACCAGGTAACACTGACTATGTAACACTGACCAGGTAACACTGACTATGTAACACTGACCAGGTAACACTGACCAGGTAACACTGACCAGGTAACATTGACTATGTAACACTGACTAGGTAACTCTGACTAGGTAACTCTGACCAGGTAACACTGACCAGGTAACTCTGACCAGGTAACTCTGACCAGGTAACTCTGACCAGGTAACATTGACTATGTAACACTGACCAGGTACCAGCGACCCAGTTTGAATCTGTCAGTTTAAAACTCTCATGTGAAGGAAAATCTGTATTCATCATGTGTTTTGCCTTTGTGTTTGTGTGTATTGTTGTGTCTTTGTTATGTTTTTTCTTTGTGTCTCTGCATCTTTGTGTGTTTTGTTGTGTCTTTGAGTATTGTGTCTCTGTGGCTTTGTGTGTCTTTTGTATTTTTGTGTGTTGTCTGTGTTGTGTGTATCTTGTGTGTTGTGTACAGGTGGACCTTGAGTTTCTGGATGAAGTGATCTCAGAAGGAGCCGATCCAAACAGCTCAGACAGATATGGGCAGACCATCCTGCATGAGGTCTGTAGTTCTGAAGCAGCTACACAACAGAACAAACACTTAATGCATCTTCACACACAACAACAGTGATGCTTTTAAAACCACTTCTACAACAGACTCACTGACATGTGGTTCATATGTTCACCATCACACACACTCACGCTGGTGTGTTTAGATCTCTAGGGCCTGGAGCGTAGATGTGATGCGGTTCTTTCTGGACCGGGGATCAGACCTCCTCCGACCGGATCAGTTTGGAGTCACGGCCCTTCACGTGGCCTCTGCGCTGGACTACCAGGACATGGTTCAGTTCCTGCTGGACCGAAAAGGTCTGTGTGGACTAGTCCTGGTACCTGTACAAGGAAGAGAGTTCAACATACCCAGGATATCTTCTGGTTAAAGGGTCCTACTGGTCATCTGGTTTAACTAAACCAAACAACCAGATCCTCTAAATCAGGGGTCACCAACCTTTTTGAAACTACTGAGTAGTACGAAGGGCTACTTGTTTGATACAAACCTCCTGAATAACAAAGTTGCACAGATCACCTTTTAATAATAATAATATATGTGAAGAGACTGTCTGATCACATGTCAATGTTAATTATTCTTCACAATAATTTGTAATAATGATTTCCACAACAGTGTTGGTAGGAAACAGATATTTAAACATGTATTTCTGTTAATCTGTTTCAACATTTGAAAGTCAGAGGTATCACATCTCTGATATGTTTGTATCATCACATGATCAAAGCCGGGTACTTTTGCACATAGCAACTGCTGGTGAATGATGTAGTGGTAATGTAGACATTTTGGGAAGTCTGGGTCACCTTTGCATTGCGCAATGAAGCTTGCATGCCGGCCCGTCATGGCGGGAGCCCCGTCTGTTGTCACCGACACCAGCTTTTCCAATGGTACCTTTTTCTCCACGAAGAAACTAGTAACCTGTCTCGTCTATTGCCGGGCGGGGATCCAACCCTCCGAGGCGCGCGAGCGTCTTCAGGCGCCCGCGTTCAAACCTCTGGTCTCTGGATTGCGTTGCCCCGCCTCCCACGAGTTGTTGCTCAGATCTTGATCAATAGGTGTGTGTGTCCTCAGCTGATCCAGAGAGTCGGACGTTCCTGGACCAGCAGACTCCTCTTCACTACGCTGCCAAGAACGATGCTGTAGGTTCCATCAGACTGCTGCTGCAGACTGGAGTCTCCATCAGCTGCACCGACTACAAAGACAGAACACCACTGCAGCTCGCCGCCAACCTGGGTATTACTGACATCACCGCTGAAATCACCACTGACATATTTACGGACATCACCGCTGACATTACCGCTGTAATCTTTACCGACTCTTTATTACTTCTGACTCTTCCGACTCTACTTAATTCATCGACTCTAGACAAATGAGTGTCAGGAAAAGTACATGGTCAGTGTCTGACAATGACTGACTGTCTGTACTGTCTGTGATATTTTCAGAGCGCAGTGAAGCAGCTCGGGTGCTGTTGGAGCTCGGGGCGGAGGCCGGCAGGATGGACTCTGATGGACAGCTCTGTATAACGGCTCTGATTGGCCGGATGAGTCCAGTGGTAACAATGTCCCGCCTACTGACAGATAACAGGGCTGTGATTGGGACGACTGTGGCTGAGTGGAGAGCAGGGCTGTCCTTCAATCAGAGGATCGGCGGTTCCCTGTTTGAATTTAATCCCCGGCTCCGGCTCTGCTAGTCGCATGTCGATGTGTCCTTGAGCAAGACACAGAACCCCAAAATGTCTCCCGTAGCTGTTCCTACGGTGTATGAATGTGATGGAATCTGAATTGTAAGTCGCTTTGGATAAAAGCGTCTGCTAAATAACTGTGATGTGATGTGATTGGTCCAGAGTCATTAAAATGTTTAAGAATTTAAAGAAATAGAGTAGAACAGAATAGAATAGAATAGAGTTGTGATGAATGTAATTGTATGTTGTGTTCAGGCCCAGCTGGCGCTCAGTCAGTTCCATGTGACTGACAACATGACCAGACAGCAGTACTACTACCTGAACCTGCTGGAACCAGAACCACACCCACCTGAGACCAACCTGCAAGGTAACACTGCTACTACTGCTGTTGTAGTACAACCACAGGTTTACTACAGTACTACTACCTGAACCCTGCTGGGACTGAAACCAGTTTTTAAATTGGAAACCACCAAATTATAATGCTGCAATACTACTGCAATACTACTATAATAGTGTTGCAGACAATACTATTATAGCAGTATTACAGACAATACTACTATAGTAGTGTTACAGACAATACTACTATAGTAGTGTGCCAGACAATACAGATAATACTATAGTAGTGTTACAAACAAAAAAAGTTTTTTCGTGTTCCTTACTTTTATGACGTCATCTATTTTGTTTTTATTGTAATTACTTCTATTGTTTCTGTTTTTACCATATAAAGTGTCTTTGAGTACCTTTTAAAGCGCTATACAAATAAAATGTATTATTATTATTATTGATAATACTACTCATGATACAGTGCTGTCTCACACACTGACTGTTGTGTTTTGTAGAAGCAGTCGTCAGTGAGCCGACATCTCCAGTGAGTTTCATCACTTATTATTATTATTATTATTATTATTATTATCACATTACTGCTTTTGTTATCATTATTATTCTACTATATCCACTTCTAGTGCTATTACTAGCAGTCATAATGTTTCTATCAGTGAACAGTGTACAGTAAATAATTTACAGCAAACAGTGTACTGTAAACAGTGTACTGTATACAGTAATTAGTGAACAGTATACAGTAAACAGTGTAGTGTATACTGTGCACAGTATACAGTATACTGTAAACAGTGTACTGTATACTGTGCACAGTATACAGTAAACAGTGTAGTGTATACTGTGCACAGTATACTGTAAACAGTGTACTGTATACAGTAAATAGTGAACAGTATACAGTAAACAGTGTAGTGTATACTGTGAACAGTATACAGTAAACAGTGTAGTGTATACTGTGCACAGTATACTGTAAACAGTGTAGTGTATACAGTAATTAGTGAACAGTATACAGTAAACAGTGTAGTGTATACTGTGCACAGTATACTGTAAACAGTGTACTGTATACAGTAAATAGTAAACAGTAAACTAGAAAATTCCGAAAGAAATTTTGACAGTGTGGCTTCTACTGCCCGAAGAAATCGCAATATATACACACACCAATGTTACCGGTAGTGTCATTCAGGTTCAATTGAGATAGCGCTACTCTCTTTTCTGCATTTTAGATTCATACTCTTGGATTGAATCTTGTATTTGTGGGGCTTTTATTTTGAAAGGGTGGGACTGGGTGGGTGAGAGAGGGGGAGAAGAGACAGAATCATAATGTTTGACACTAAAATGAGAGGCTTCATCACAAGCATTCCAGTTAGAATTCATTCTGTGGGGCTTTTAATTTGAAATGGGGGGAGGGGGGGGTGAGAGGGTAAAAGTCCTCTAAAAATATCTCAGACCTGAATGACTGTATGATAGAGACACAGAGAGGGAGAGAGAGACAGACAGAAAAATAGACAGAGAGGAGAGAGAGACAGAGTGAGTGAGACAGACAGACAGACAGTTAGATGGACTGAGTGAGTGAGTGGGAGAGAGAGACAGACAGTTAGATGGACTGAGTGAGTAGGAGAGAGAGACAGACAGAGAGAGAGCCTGCGTGCGTGTAGTAACTGGTTGCCATGGTGAGGACGCACCTGGTGTTAGAGGCAGACTGATTAAGAAATGTTGCAGTAATCAGTGATTTTGAACAAAACCCCTGCCTCTTGTTAACAAATTAGCAGGAGTCTGAGTGCCAAAATATGGATACCGTGAGAACGATAAGACTCTGGCAAACGCGCTGATGTGTTGTTTATGTTTGTGGTGTTAATAATGTGAGCTGCAGAGCAATAGACAAAACTGGTACCGTCTGCGTTCATGTCGCTCTGCGGCTCTTACAGCCAAATGTGTAAGTCCGTTGGATTCCACGGACACTTTACTGCGACCAGCACAACATTTCCAAGCTTTTGGGGAAAAATTGTGTCTAAAGAGTAAAAATTGTGGGAGCTGGAGCAATTTGTTTGTAAAAATCACAGAACATTTTCCTGCTCTGCTATTCCCGATCAGGCCGCATGTTTTGATGTATTTTTCACGCCGCTGTTGGCAACGCTGTGTGAGGAGAAGCGCGCCAAACTTAATTTTGCTCCGTTTTTCGGGGTTTTCCGGGATTTTTGGGAAAACCGCTAGGCGAATCTCTCCGAAAAATAGTATCCGCACTATTCCCGATCAGGCCGTGTGCCACAAAACCACATTACCGCGTTTGCCAGAGTCTTATCGTTCTCACGGTGTTCATATTTTGGCACTCAGACTCCTGCTAATTTCTTAACAAGAGGCAGGGGTTTGTTCAAAATCACTGATTACTGCAACGTTTCTTCATCAGTCTGCCTCTAACACCAGGTGCGTCCTCACCATGGCAACCAGTTACACACACGCATGCAGGCTCTCGCTCTCGCTCTCGCTCTCTCTCTCTCTCTCTCTCTACACACACACACATGACATGGAGATATTCAGTCAAAGGCATTGTTAAAACTCCTGTCTGTCTGTCTCTCATCACTCTGCCTGTCTTTATGTTTCTCTCTCTCTCTCTCTCTCTCTCTCTCTCTATCATACAGTCATTCAGGTTTTAGATATATTTAGAGAACCCACCCCCCTCCCATTTCAAAATAAAAGCTCCAGAGAGTGAATTCTAACTGGAATGCTTGTGATGAAGCCTGTCATTTAATAACCTCTGTGTTTGTGTGTCAAATAGTATGAATATGTCTCCTCTCCCCCTCTCTCCCCCACCCAGTCCCACACTTTCAAAATAAAAGCCCCATAGAGTAACTTAACATGAAGCTCAGAATGAGGTTTGTACAGAAATGATGGGAGCGTTAGCTATCTGCCTTGTTCCTCAGCTGGAGGTGGTGGTGCATCATGGGAAACTGGACCTCATCATGAATCCAGTCTTTCTCAAACTGATCCAGGTCAAATGGAAACTATACGGGAGGTAAACTCCACTGCGATTAGTTTGATTTAGTTCACGTGATTGCTCTCAGGTACAAGGTGCTCTACCTGTCTTTCTTTCTGTACCTGTCTGTCTGTCCATCTGTCTCTACCTACCTGTCTCTCTGTACTGCTGCCAGGTTTGGGGCGTGGCTTCTTCTCATCCTCAACTTCCTGTTCAACGTCACGTGGACAACCGTCGCCATTTCTATCTCTGTGTACCGAGACTCACGTCGCTACGTCCTCCCCCAGGTGACCTGTCTATCTCTACCTGTCTCCACCTGTCTGTCTCCCCACCTGTCTGTATCTTTACCCATCTCTGTGTCTCAGGACTGGTGGCGTGTCCTCCTCGTTGTCCTGGCCCTCCTGTTGACCCTGGAGGAGGTGCTGAGGGAAATACAGGACATCCTGCGTTCAAGGAGGAAGCTCCGCCTCTGGCGACGGTGGGCGGAGCTTCGTCTCCAAGACGACCTGAGCTGCTCTCATCCCATGTGGCCTCAGGTACAAAAGACAGGTTTAAAGGGACAGTTCAGCATTTAGTTTGGTCCAACATCTGGTGTGTGTGTCTGTGTGTGTGTGCAGGAGAGGGTTTACCTTGTGGATCAGAACAAACAGATCCACAGGACAAGGGGAAGTTACAGCCAGGACCTGTGGTAACACACACACACACATTATGTGAGTGCTTAATGACAGTTTAATCACAGAAATATGAAATCATGAGAAGAGTGAGATTATGAATCTTCCTCTCAGGAACGTGTTTGATTGGCTCGTCTACTCTCTTCTGACGGCGTCCTTCCTCGTCCACATGGCCGACGTGATTCGTCCGTCCATCCGTCTTCGCACCACCAGTCTGCGTCTGTTCTCCGTCACCATCGTCTTCCTCTGGCTGAGACTGATGAAGCACGTCAGAGCCTTCAGGTCCTCACCCTCTCTCCCTCTGACCCTCTCTTCCTCTCACTCTCTTCCTCTCCCCCTTTCTCTTCTTCTCACCCTCTCACCCTCTCTTCCTCTCACTCTCTTCCTCTCATTCTCTTCCTCTCACCCTCTTCCTCTCACTCTCTTCCTCTCCCCCTTTCTCTTCTTCTCACCCTCTCTTCCTCTCACTCTCGCTTCCTCTCACCCTCTCTTACTCTCTGTCTCTTCCTCTCACCCTCTCTTACTCTCATTCTCTTCCTCTCACTCTCTCTTCCTCTCTTCCTCTCACCCTCTCTTACTCTCACCCTCTCTTACTCTCATTCTCTTCCTCTCACTCTCTCTTCCTCTCTTCCTCTCACCCTCTCTTACTCTCTCTCTCTCTTCCTCTCTCTCTCTCTTCCTCTCACTCTCTCTTCCTCTCACCCTCTCTTCCTCTCACTCTCTCTTCCTCTCACTCTCTCTTCCTCTCTTCCTCTCACCCTCTCTTACTCTCTCTCTCTCTTACTCTCTCTCTCTCTTCCTCTCACCCTCTCTTACTCTCTCTCTCTCTTCTTCTCACCCTCTCTTCCTCTCACTCTCTTCCTCTCCCCCTTTCTCTTCTTCTCTTCCTCTCACTCTCTTCCTCTCATTCTCTTCCTCTCACCCTCTCTTCCTCTCACTCTCTTCTTCTCACCCTCTCACTCTCGCTTCCTCTCACCCTCTCTTACTCTCTCTCTTCCACTCTCTCTCTCTTCCTCTCACCCTCTCTTACTCTCATTCTCTTCCTCTCACTCTCTCTTCCTCTCTTCCTCTCACCCTCTTCCTCTCACCCTCTCTTACTCTCATTCTCTTCCTCTCACCTTCTCACCCTCTCTTCCTCTCACCCTCTCTTACTCTCATTCTCTTCCTCTCACTCTCTCTTCCTCTCTTCCTCTCACCCACTCTTCCTCTCACCCTCTCTTACTCTCTTCCTCTCACCCTCTCTTACTCTCATTCTCTTCCTCTCACCTTCTCACCCTCTCTTCCTCTCACCCTCTCTTACTCTCATTCTCTTCCTCTCACTCTCTCTTCCTCTCACCCTCTTACTCTCTCTCTCTCTTCTTCTCACCCTCTCTTCCTCTCACTCTCTTCCTCTCACCCTCTCACCCTCTCTTACTCTCTCTCTCTCCTTCTCACCCTCTCTTCCTCTCACTCTCTCTTCCTCTCACCCTCTCTTCCTCTCACTCTCTCTTCCTCTCACCCTCTCTTCCTCTCACCTTCTCACCCTCTCTTACTCTCTCTCTCTCTTCTTCTCACCCTCTCTTACTCTCATTCTCTTCCTCTCACCCTCTCTTCCTCTCACCCTCTCTCACTCTCTTCCTCTCACTCTCTCTTCCTCTCACCCTCTCTTCCGCTCACCCTCTCTTACTCTCACCCTCTCTTACTCTCATTCTCTTCCTCTCACTCTCTTCCTCTCACCTTCTCACCCTCTCTTCCTCTCACTCTCTCTTCCTCTCTTCCTCTCCCCTCTCTTCCTCTCTCCCTCTCTTACTCTCTCTCTCTCTTCCTCTCTCTCTCTCTTCCTCTCACCCTCTCTTCCTCTCACTCTCTCTTCCTCTCACCCTCTCTTACTCTCATTCTCTTCCTCTCACCTTCTCACCCTCTCTTCCTCTCACCCTCTCTTCCTCTCACCCTCTCTTACTCTCTCTCTCTCTTCCTCTCACCCTCTCTTCCTCTCACCCTCTCTTACTCTCATTCTCTTCCTCTCACTCTCTCTTCCTCTCACTCTCTCTTCCTCTCACCCTCTCTTCCTCTCACTCTCTCTTCCTCTCACCCTCTCTTCCTCTCACCCTCTCTCTCTCTCTTCTTCTCACCCTCTCTTCCTCTCACCCTCTCTTACTCTCATTCTCTTCCTCTCACCCTCTCTTCCTCTCACCCTCTCTTACTCTCACCCTCTCTTACTCTCACCCTCTCTTACTCTCATTCTCTTCCGCTCACTCTCTTCCTCTCACCTTCTCACCCTCTTACTCTCTCTCTCTCTTCTTCTCACCCTCTCTTCCTCTCATTCTCTTCCTCTCACTCTCTCTTCCTCTCACCTTCTCACCCTCTCACCCTCTCTTCCTCTCACTCTCTCTTCCTCTCACCCTCTCTTCCTCTCACCCTCTCTTCCTCTCACCCTCTTCCTCTCACTCTCTCTTCTTCTCACCCTCTTACTCTCACCCTCTCTTACTCTCATTCTCTTCCTCTCACCTTCTCACCCTCTTCCTCTCACTCTCTTCCTCTCACCCTCTCTTACTCTCTCCCTCTTACTCTCTCTCTCTTCTTCTCACCCTCTCTTCCTCTCACCCTCTCTTACTCTCATTCTCTTCCTCTCACTCTCTCTTCCTCTCACCTTCTCACCCTCTCTTCCTCTCACCCTCTCTTACTCTCATTCTCTTTCTCTCACTCTCTCTTCCTCTCACCTTCTCACCCTCTCTTCCTCTCTTCCTCTCACTCTCTCTCACACTCATGAGTGAGTGAGGCTCCTTGCTTTGGTGGAACATCCTTTCAGGTTAAAACAGTGTGTAAAGGTTGATGTTTCCATGGTAACGTGTTGGGCCCTCTTAGCCAGCTCTTTTAGTTTAACCCTGTCCAACAGAGGTGTGTGTGTGTGTGTGTGTGTGTGTGTGTGTGTGTGTGTGTGTGTGTGTGCGTGCGCGTGCATGCAGGTTGATGGGTCCATTCATTGTCATGTTGGGAAATATCATCGGGGACGTGATGTGTTTCCTGTTCCTCTACGCTGAGATCTTCATTCCTTACGCCTGCAGCTTCTGGATCATATTTGGAGGTTTGTGTGTTCAACGTATTTACATTTTTACTTATACATTAACATTATTATTAACATGAATAACACTATTACTAATACAGTAACATGAATAACACTATTACGAACATATTAACATGAATAACACTATTACTAACATATTAACATGAATAACACTATTACTAACATATTAACACGAATAACACTATTACTAACATTAACACGAATAATACTATTACTAACATATTAACACGAATAACACTATTACTAACATTAACACGAATAACACTATTACTAACATATTAACACGAATAACACTATTACTAACATATTAACACGAATAACACTATTACTAACATATTAACATGAATAACACTATTACTAACATTAACATGAATAACACTATTACTAACATATTAACACGAATAACACTATTACTAACATATTAACACGAATAACACTATTACTAACATATTAACACGAATAACACTATTACTAACATATTAACATGAATAACACTATTACTAACATAGTAACACGAATAACACTATTACTAACATATTAACACGAATAACACTATTACTAACATATTAACACGAATAACACTATTGCTAACATATTAACACGAATAACACTATTGCTAACATATTAACACGAATAACACTATTGCTAACATAGTAACACGAATAACACTATTGCTAACATATTAACACGAATAACACTATTGCTAACATAGTAACACGAATAACACTATTACTAACATATTAACATGAATAACACTATTACTAACATAGTAACACGAATAACACTATTACTAACATAGTAACACGAATAACACTATTACTAACATAGTAACACGAATAACACTATTACTAACATATTAACACGAATAACACTATTACTAACATATTAACACGAATAACACTATTACTAACATATTAACACGAATAACACTATTGCTAACATATTAACACGAATAACACTATTGCTAACATATTAACACGAATAACACTATTGCTAACATAGTAACACGAATAACACTATTACTAACATAGTAACACGAATAACACTATTACTAACATAGTAACACGAATAACACTATTACTAACATATTAACACGAATAACACTATTACTAACATATTAACACGAATAACACTATTACTAACATATTAACACGAATAACACTATTACTAACATATTAACACGAATAACACCATTACTAACATATTAACACGAATAACACTATTACTAACATATTAACATGAATAACACTATTACTAACATTAACATGAATAACACTATTACTAACATAGTAACACGAATAACACTATTACTAACATATTAACACGAATAACACTATTACTAACATATTAACACGAATAACACTATTACTAACATATTAACATGAATAACACTATTACTAACATAGTAACATGAATAACACTATTACTAACATATTAACACTGAATAACACTATTACTAACATATTAACACGAATAACACTATTACTAACATATTAACACGAATAACACTATTACTAACATATTAACATGAATAACACTATTACTAACATTAACATGAATAACACTATTACTAACATATTAACACGAATAACACTATTGCTAACATAGTAACACGAATAACACTATTACTAACATAGTAACACGAATAACACTATTACTAACATAGTAACACGAATAACACTATTACTAACATATTAACACGAATAACACTATTACTAACATATTAACACGAATAACACTATTACTAACATATTAACACGAATAACACTATTACTAACATATTAACACGAATAACACCATTACTAACATATTAACACGAATAACACTATTACTAACATATTAACACGAATAACACTATTACTAACATATTAACACGAATAACACTATTACTAACATATTAACACGAATAACACTATTACTAACATATTAACATGAATAACACTATTACTAACATTAACATGAATAACACTATTACTAACATATTAACACGAATAACACTATTACTAACATATTAACACGAATAACACTATTACTAACATATTAACATGAATAACACTATTACTAACATTAACATGAATAACACTATTACTAACATAGTAACACGAATAACACTATTACTAACAAATTAACACGAATAACACTATTACTAACATATTAACACGAATAACACTATTACTAACATATTAACACGAATAACACTATTACTAACATATTAACATGAATAACACTATTACTAACATAGTAACATGAATAACACTATTACTAACATATTAACATGAATAACATTATTACTAATACAATAACATCGTTTCCCTAGATACACACGGTAGGTGGCTGCCACATAGTAAACTAAAATATTAATAATTGTATCTGCCATATAACACCTTTTTATTATTGCATGCAGACGGGGAACATTTTATAATGTTCTAAGATGTTATTTTAGCTATTTAGAATTTTTAAATGACGTTATTTCACCTCCCCTTCCAGACCCAATAGCTCATGTGAGATGACAACCATTACACATTTTATAGCACTTCAACTTTAAACTGGTGCTTCCTTAGCTTTTAACTTTTGCACTTATTTTCTTGTACAATTTTAGACGTGAGCACTTTTTTTAACCTTGTGTGTGTATATATATATTATTATTTATTTTGTATATATTTATATTTCCTTGTCTTTTAACGCACTTATACTAAGGAAACACTGGTGTATTAGTGTGCTTTTATATTGTTTTATCTCTTACTTACCCGACCTTATGAGAACCTCCACCGGGAGACGGACCGCGGAGATCCTGTGGTTCCTTTTAAGTCTCTACTCGCGCTGCCCGGCTTACTTCTGCTCCGATGCTCTTTTTAAACCCTTTTTATTATTTTATTCTAGTTTTAAACTTTTAGTCTTTTAAAGGGCAGTTTTTTATAGGGGGACTTTTCGCAGATCTAAACTCAAATAAAGAATACTCAAAGATCTTTATAGATGAACCCTCTCCACCAACACCTAACCCTTAATGTTAGTACTTGATTAATGGACTCTCTGGATTAATGAACTCCTGGTCGATGGACGAATCATCTCTCTCCAGGTTCTTCCTCAGTTCCCAGCATGCAGTCTGTCTCCGGCCTGCTGTACAGTCTGTACCGCATCACTCTGGTGGATGAGTACGAGTACGCTGCCATGTCTACGGTGGACGGTGTCATGGCTCCTCTGCTCTGTGGGACGTTTCTGGCTGCGTCCTCCATCCTGTGTGTCAACCTGCTGATAGCCCTGCTCACTGACACCTTCCAGAGGTCAGTGGTATCACCTGTCTGTCTTCAGATGGTCTGTCCTCACCTGGTCTGATCTCACCTGTCTGTCCTCACCTGGTCTCTGTGTGTGTGTGTGTGTGTGTGTGTGTGTGTGTGTGTGTGTAGAGTACATGATAACTCTCAGGCTAACGCTGTGATGCAACAGGCCGCCGTCATCCTGCAGGTTGAAGAATCCATGCCCCTCCTCCGCCGTTTCTATGACAACCAGTACATCTCCAACCACTGCGCACCGCTGGCCGACGCCCACAACAATGACATCGCGACAAACTCCCGTTACCATGGCGAGATGGGCCGCATCACTGCG
Organism: Ophthalmolycus amberensis; assembly: GCA_024529925.1. NCBI lineage: Eukaryota > Metazoa > Chordata > Actinopteri > Perciformes > Zoarcidae > Ophthalmolycus > Ophthalmolycus amberensis. The sequence continues at coordinate 54,566 of JAFEUB010001636.1, read as the reverse complement.
CAGATCAAAGTTTGTGTCTGAAGAACAAATGTTATTATTGAGATTAAAGTACAGGAAGTAAAGTGTGTGTGTGTGTGTGTCTGTCTGTCTGTCTGTGTGTGTGTGTGTGTGTGTGTGTGTGTGTGTTTGTGGCTGTGTGTGTGTGTGTGTTTGTGGCTGTGTGTGTGTGTGTGTTTGTGGCTGTGTGTGTGTGTGTGTGTTTGTGGCTGTGTGTGTGTGTGTGTTTGTGGCTCTGTCTGTCTGTCTGTCTGTCTGTCTGTCTGTCTGTCTGTCTGTCTCCTCTAGGAGACCCTGGATCAGTTTGTGGTCCTGCAGAGAGACAAGGAGACAGTAGGAGGTTCTCGGTGAGTTTCTTCATGTTCAGACTGTTGTGTATATAAATGAACTCCGAACTTAACTTTATGAAGAGAAAACTTTTTAAATCAACATTTTTTCTTTTCCCTACCAGAGTCCACCAGAACAAGAACCAAGAGCTTCAGGACCAGAACCTGCAGAACCAGGTTATCCGAGCAGAGCTGAAGCAGCTCCGGACTCTGGTCCAGCAGCTGGTTGAGAACAAGACTGAAGAAAATAAATAAATCATAATTAATAAATAATAACATATTCTCTTCAGCTCTCTGTGTTTCATGAAGTTCATTTCGTTTTTAAAGGTATGATTGTTTTTCTGTCTCATGTACTTTAGATTCCTCTACTACTATGAAATAATAATACACATTTTTAACAGTAGTGGAAAGTACATTTACTCAAGTTCTAGATATTGTACTTTATACTTACATCTCAGAGGTACATATAGTACTTTATACTGTACGACATCTCAGAGGTACATATTGTACTTTAGGTCTCTGTAAAAAGTCAGTCAGAACGCTGCAGCTCGAGTCCTCACTAAGACCAGGAGGGTGGATCACATCACCCCAGTTCTGAGGTCTTTGCACTGGCTTCCTGTCCAACAAAGAATTGACTTTAAAATCCTGCTGTTGGTTTACAAAGCACTGAATGGTTTGGGACCAAAATACATCTCTGATCTGCTGCTACCTTATGAACCATCCCGACCCCTCAGGTCGTCTGGGACCGGTCTACTTTCTGTTCCCAGAGTCAGAACTAAACATGGAGAAGCAGCGTTCAGTGTTTCTGCTCCACATATCTGGAACAAAGTCCCAGAAAGCTGCAGGTCTGCTGAGACCCTCAGCTCATTTAAATCAAGATTGAAGACTTTTCTGTTTGCTGCCTTTAATTGAACCACGTTCAAGGATATTAATCAATTTCCTGCATTTCACAACTGTATTTTATTTCTTACCCTGTTTTTTAACTGTTTTAATGAATGTTTTTATTGTTTCAATGAATGTTCTTAATTGTTTTTAAATCTCCTTTTCGTTTGCCTTATGTTTTGATGCTTTTAAAGGTTTTATGTGAAGCACTTTGAATTACCTCGTTGTTGAAATGTGCTGTACAAATAAACTTGCCTTGCCTTTATACTGTACTACATCGCAGAGGTACATATAGTACTTTACACCAGTGGCGGCTGGTCAATAGAGGGCCATGGGGCCTGGCCCCACCATGAGCCACACAAAAAAGGAAAAATAAATCTTTAAAAAAAAAATAATAATCATAAATTATACAAATTGTCAATATTTGTGTTTTTGAACTATGGAATGTACCCAGTAATGTGTGTAAAATATGATATCTGCGCAAAATATATGCTTTTCCTGCTCGTCCTCTCTGCCTGTGTGCAAGACACTCTGAGAACACGCAGCTTGGGGGGCCTGATCGTTTTGGCCCAAAAGAGGCGGGTCTATGAAGCAGTTTAGCCAATTGCTGATTAAAGATATAAATGAGTGACATACAATTTAGCCAATCAGCGCCCTCAAATAGATTCAGCTAGTGGGCCAGAACGATCTGGCTCACTAGCTGCGCGTTCTCGTCAGGAGAAGTCTCTACAGGCGAGCACTCCTCCTCCAAGACCCGTTTGAGAGGAAAACTTTGAGGAGATTCTGCAGCCAAAGAGCTGATATCAGATCAGCCTGACCTCACAATCAGACAGCAGACTACATAGAAGCTTCACTACTAGCTGAACACCAGACAGGTTAGCTAGCTGGATGACGTCATGCAGTGGCGGCTGGTGGAACATGTTCTAGGGCCATCCTATCAATTTCAGCAAACATCCCAGTATGATTTAATGCAAAACAATGTAAGTATCAATCACGCATTATTACTTGGCAGTTAAATATTTAACATGTATTCCAACACGAAAAAAATCAGTAAATAACACTTATATAATATAATATAATATAATATAACATGTTCATTTATTGAGATGTCCTATGGACCTTGTTATAGGAGGTAAAGATCAGGAGAAGTAAACATGAAGTGTAATTATGAATACTGATGTTAAATTAAGCTATGATGAGTTTTCACTGTTAATTTAACATCTCTATTACATGTTGATGCATCCATGACCAAGTTAAGCAGATGAGACTGAGGACAATATGTAGAAGAAAAGATGTTCACTTTGCATAATATGTAGCTTGACAGAGTTCTCATGTGTGTCCTGGTGTTCTCATGTTTCCTTACCTCCTCATCCCTCACTCCCGTAACTGTCCATGCTGGATCTGTCCCCGTTGTTTTAAAAAGCTAAATAAATTATTAGCATGACACTAGGGTAGGGAGTGAGGGATGAGGAGGTAAGGAAACATGAGAACACCAGGGTAGGGAGTGAGGGATGAGGAGGTAAGGAAACATGAGAACACCAGGGTAGGGAGTGAGGGCTGAGGAGGTAAGGAAACATGAGAACACCAGGGTAGGGAGTGAGGGATGAGGAGGTAAGGAAACATGAGAACACCAGGGTAGGGAGTGAGGGATGAGGAGGTAAGGAAACATGAGAACACCAGGGTAGGGAGTGAGGGATGAGGAGGTAAGGAAACATGAGAACACCAGGGTAGGGAGTGAGGGATGAGGAGGTAAGGAAACATGAGAACACCAGGGTAGGGAGTGAGGGATGAGGAGGTAAGGAAACATGAGAACAACAGGACACACATGAGAACTCTGTCAAGCTACATATTATGCAAAGTGAACATCTTTTCTTCTACATATTGTCCTCAGTCTCATCTGCTTAACTTGGTCATGGAGGCATCAACATGTAATAGAGATGTTAAATTAACAGTGAAAACTCATCATAGCTTAATTTAACATCAGTATTCATAATTACACTTCATGTTTACTTCTCCTGATCTTTACCTCCTATAACAAGGTCCATAGGACATCTCAATAAATGAACATGTTATATTATATTATATTATATTATATCAGTGTTATTTACTGATTTTTTTCGTGTTGGAATACATGTTAAATATTTAACTGCCAAGTAATAATGCGTGATTGATACTTACATTTTTTTGCATTAAATCATACTGGGATGTTTGCTGAAATTGATAGGATGGCCCTAGAACATGTTCCACCAGCCGCCACTGTTTACTGTTATTAAGTACAGTGGTGATCACTCTGTGTCTTTATTAGTTGTTAGTTTTACTATTATTAAGTACAGTGATCATGTGAACAGACACAAACTTATCTAAAGTCTCTCCAGCTGTTAAAACCGACTGACAGCTGATCCAGCTGTGGTCAGCTGATCCTCCGTCATCAGAAACAGACGTCGCTTCATGTGACAAGGACGTCTCATGTCTCTTAAAACATATTTCCTCGTTCCTCTCTCCTTGCATGGTTTCCTCCATGCATCCCTGGTGGGAGGGACTAAGACGCAAGGAAAGGACGCAAGTGAGGGAAACGGGGATGCAGTTAAGAGACTTGGGATGTACCCCAAGACTGACAGGTGCCTTCTTCTCTGATCGCTTCCTTATAGTTTGGCCCCGCCCCCTCAGCTGTTGATGACTTCCGGTTATTCTCCGTCCATCAGAAGGAGGAAGATGGCGTCGGCCCAGTCCGACAGAGAGCCTCCGTCTGTTCTGTGTTCAGAGGTCCTCAACTTCTCCGCTAAAGACACCGCGTCGGTAAGGGTTAGTTTGTGGTTAGTTAACCCTCACCTGTCACTGCGTCACGAGCTCTCACGTGCTCAATGCTTTCTGCCTAATCTGCTACACGGAGCTAATGCTAATGCTAAAGCTCGGAGTGATCTGTAAAACGTCTGGATGAGGAACAGCTGCTGTGTGTCAGCGCGAGCCAACAGCGTCAACATAACATCTGCTTTGTGTGATGTTTATTTAACGTTAGAACCGTCTGTAAACAGGTGTTATAGCTTCATGCTCTGAGTCCAGCTACACTTCACTGTTAACGTTTATTTAGCAGAGTAACAGGTAGAGCAGGTCGTCCTTCAACCAGAGAATCGGCTGTTTGTGTGAATGTTAGTTGATGTGCAGGTGTTGCCTTGATGGTAGCTCCTCCCACCAATGGTAGCTCCTCCCATTGATGTGTGAATGATGACATGTCGTGTTAAAGAGCTCAGTGGTCAGAAGACTAAAAACGAGAACCAAGTATACAGTTCATTTACCATATCTCTCTCCTTCTCCTTCCCTCTCTCTTCTTCACTCACCTCTCCTGCTCTCTCTCCTCTCTCTC
>JAFEUB010001636.1:27500-45000 GCA_024529925.1 Ophthalmolycus amberensis | reverse complement strand
CTTCTTTACATTCTAATAGAATGTAAAGAAGTTACATTGTATTAGAATGTAAAGAAGCTACATTCTAATACAATGTAAAGAAGTTACATTCTAATACAATGTAAAGAAGTTACATTCTAATACAATGTATTAGAATGTAAAGAAGCTACATTCTAATACAATGTAAAGAAGTTACATTCTAATACAATGTAAAGAAGTTACATTCTAATACAATGTAAAGAAGCTACATTCTATTAGAATGTAAAGAAGCTACATTCTAATACAATGTAAAGAAGTTACATTCTATTAGAATGTAAAGAAGTTACATTCTAATACAATGTAAAGAAGTTACATTCCAATACAATGTAAAGAAGCTACATTCTAATACAATGTAAAGAAGCTACATTCTAATACAATGTAAAGAAGTTACATTCTAATACAATGTAAAGAAGTTACATTCCAATACAATGTAAAGAAGCTACATTCTAATACAATGTAAAGAAGCTACATTCTAATACAATGTAAAGAAGCTACATTCTAATACAATGTAAAGAAGTTACATTCTAATACAATGTAAAGAAGTTACATTCTAATACAATGTAAAGAAGTTACATTCTAATACAATGTAAAGAAGCTACATTCTAATACAATGTAAAGAAGTTACATTCTAATACAATGTAAAGAAGCTACATTCTAATACAATGTAAAGAAGCTACATTCTAATACAATGTAAAGAAGTTACATTCCAATACAATGTAAAGAAGCTACATTCTAATACAATGTAAAGAAGTTACATTCTAATACAATGTAAAGAAGTTACATTCCAATACAATGTAAAGAAGTTACATTCTAATACAATGTAAAGAAGCTACATTCTAATACAATGTAAAGAAGTTACATTCTAATACAATGTAAAGAAGTTACATTCTAATACAATGTAAAGAAGCTACATTCCAATACAATGTAAAGAAGTTACATTCTAATACAATGTAAAGAAGCTACATTCTAATACAATGTAAAGAAGCTACATTCTAATACAATGTAAAGAAGCTACATTCTAATACAATGTAAAGAAGTTACATTGTAATACAATGTAAAGAAGTTACATTCTAATACAATGTAAAGAAGTTACATTCCAATACAATGTAAAGAAGCTACATTCTAATACAATGTAAAGAAGTTACATTCCAATACAATGTAAAGAAGTTACATTCTAATACAATGTAAAGAAGCTACATTCCAATACAATGTAAAGAAGTTACATTCTAATACAATGTAAAGAAGCTACATTCTAATACAATGTAAAGAAGCTACATTCTAATACAATGTAAAGAAGCTACATTCTAATACAATGTAAAGAAGCTACATTCTAATACAATGTAAAGAAGCTACATTCTAATACAATGTAAAGAAGTTACATTGTAATACAATGTAAAGAAGTTACATTGTAATACAATGTAAAGAAGTTACATTCTAATACAATGTAAAGAAGTTACATTCTAATACAATGTAAAGAAGCTACATTCTATTAGAATGTAAAGAAGCTACATTCTAATACAATGTAAAGAAGTTACATTCTATTAGAATGTAAAGAAGTTACATTCTAATACAATGTAAAGAAGTTACATTCCAATACAATGTAAAGAAGCTACATTCTAATACAATGTAAAGAAGCTACATTCTAATACAATGTAAAGAAGTTACATTCTAATACAATGTAAAGAAGTTACATTCCAATACAATGTAAAGAAGCTACATTCTAATACAATGTAAAGAAGCTACATTCTAATACAATGTAAAGAAGCTACATTCTAATACAATGTAAAGAAGTTACATTCTAATACAATGTAAAGAAGTTACATTCTAATACAATGTAAAGAAGTTACATTCTAATACAATGTAAAGAAGCTACATTCTAATACAATGTAAAGAAGTTACATTCTAATACAATGTAAAGAAGCTACATTCTAATACAATGTAAAGAAGCTACATTCTAATACAATGTAAAGAAGTTACATTCCAATACAATGTAAAGAAGCTACATTCTAATACAATGTAAAGAAGTTACATTCTAATACAATGTAAAGAAGTTACATTCCAATACAATGTAAAGAAGTTACATTCTAATACAATGTAAAGAAGCTACATTCTAATACAATGTAAAGAAGTTACATTCTAATACAATGTAAAGAAGTTACATTCTAATACAATGTAAAGAAGCTACATTCCAATACAATGTAAAGAAGTTACATTCTAATACAATGTAAAGAAGCTACATTCTAATACAATGTAAAGAAGCTACATTCTAATACAATGTAAAGAAGCTACATTCTAATACAATGTAAAGAAGTTACATTGTAATACAATGTAAAGAAGTTACATTCTAATACAATGTAAAGAAGTTACATTCCAATACAATGTAAAGAAGCTACATTCTAATACAATGTAAAGAAGTTACATTCCAATACAATGTAAAGAAGTTACATTCTAATACAATGTAAAGAAGCTACATTCCAATACAATGTAAAGAAGTTACATTCTAATACAATGTAAAGAAGCTACATTCTAATACAATGTAAAGAAGCTACATTCTAATACAATGTAAAGAAGCTACATTCTAATACAATGTAAAAAAGTTACATTGTAATACAATGTAAAGAAGTTACATTCTAATACAATGTAAAGAAGTTACATTCCAATACAATGTAAAGAAGCTACATTCTAATACAATGTAAAGAAGTTACATTCCAATACAATGTAAAGAAGTTACATTCTAATACAATGTAAAGAAGCTACATTCTAATACAATGTAAAGAAGCTACATTCTAATACAATGTAAAGAAGTTACATTCTAATACAATGTAAAGAAGTTACATTCTAATACAATGTAAAGAAGCTACATTCCAATACAATGTAAAGAAGTTACATTCTAATACAATGTAAAGAAGCTACATTCTAATACAATGTAAAGAAGCTACATTCTAATACAATGTAAAGAAGCTACATTCTAATACAATGTAAAGAAGCTACATTATAATACAATGTAAAGAAGCTACATTCTAATACAATGTAAAGAAGCTACATTCTAATACAATGTAAAGAAGTTACATTCTAATACAATGTAAAGAAGTTACATTCTAATACAATGTAAAGAAGTTACATTCCAATACAATGTAAAGAAGCTACATTCTAATACAATGTAAAGAAGTTACATTCCAATACAATGTAAAGAAGTTACATTCTAATACAATGTAAAGAAGCTACATTCTAATACAATGTAAAGAAGCTACATTCTAATACAATGTAAAGAAGTTACATTCTAATACAATGTAAAGAAGTTACATTCTAATACAATGTAAAGAAGCTACATTCCAATACAATGTAAAGAAGTTACATTCTAATACAATGTAAAGAAGCTACATTCTAATACAATGTAAAGAAGTTACATTCTAATACAATGTAAAGAAGTTACATTGTAATACAATGTAAAGAAGTTACATTCTAATACAATGTAAAGAAGTTACATTCCAATACAATGTAAAGAAGCTACATTCTAATACAATGTAAAGAAGTTACATTCCAATACAATGTAAAGAAGTTACATTCTAATACAATGTAAAGAAGCTACATTCTAATACAATGTAAAGAAGCTACATTCTAATACAATGTAAAGAAGTTACATTCTAATACAATGTAAAGAAGCTACATTCTAATACAATGTAAAGAAGCTACATTCTAATACAATGTAAAGAAGTTACATTGTAATACAATGTAAAGAAGTTACATTCTAATACAATGTAAAGAAGTTACATTCCAATACAATGTAAAGAAGCTACATTCTAATACAATGTAAAGAAGTTACATTCAATACAATGTAAAGAAGCTACATTCTAATACAATGTAAAGAAGCTACATTCTAATACAATGTAAAGAAGTTACATTGTAATACAATGTAAAGAAGTTACATTCTAATACAATGTAAAGAAGTTACATTCCAATACAATGTAAAGAAGCTACATTCTAATACAATGTAAAGAAGTTACATTCCAATACAATGTAAAGAAGTTACATTCTAATACAATGTAAAGAAGTTACATTCTAATACAATGTAAAGAAGTTACATTCTAATACAATGTAAAGAAGCTACATTCTAATACAATGTAAAGAAGTTACATTCTAATACAATGTAAAGAAGTTACATTCCAATACAATGTAAAGAAGTTACATTCCAATACAATGTAAAGAAGCTACATTCCAATACAATGTAAAGAAGCTACATTCCAATACAATGTAAAGAAGTTACATTCCAATACAATGTAAAGAAGTTACATTCTAATACAATGTAAAGAAGCTACATTCTAATACAATGTAAAGAAGTTACATTCTAATACAATGTAAAGAAGTTACATTCTAATACAATGTAAAGAAGCTACATTCCAATACAATGTAAAGACGTTACATTCTAATACAATGTAAAGAAGCTACATTCTAATACAATGTAAAGAAAGTTACATTCTAATACAATGTAAAGAAGCTACATTCTAATACAATGTAAAGAAGTTACATTGTAATACAATGTAAAGAAGTTACATTCTAATACAATGTAAAGAAGTTACATTCCAATACAATGTAAAGAAGCTACATTCTAATACAATGTAAAGAAGTTACATTCCAATACAATGTAAAGAAGTTACATTCTAATACAATGTAAAGAAGCTACATTCTAATACAATGTAAAGAAGCTACATTCTAATACAATGTAAAGAAGTTATATTCTAATACAATGTAAAGAAGCTACATTCTAATACAATGTAAAGAAGCTACATTCTAATACAATGTAAAGAAGCTACATTCTAATACAATGTAAAGAAGCTACATTCTAATACAATGTAAAGAAGTTATATTCTAATACAATGTAAAGAAGCTACATTCTAATACAATGTAAAGAAGCTACATTCTAATACAATGTAAAGAAGTTACATTGTAATACAATGTAAAGAAGTTACATTCTAATACAATGTAAAGAAGTTACATTCCAATACAATGTAAAGAAGCTACATTCCAATACAATGTAAAGAAGTTACATTCCAATACAATGTAAAGAAGCTACATTCTAATACAATGTAAAGAAGCTACATTCTAATACAATGTAAAGAAGTTACATTGTAATACAATGTAAAGAAGTTACATTCTAATACAATGTAAAGAAGTTACATTCCAATACAATGTAAAGAAGCTACATTCTAATACAATGTAAAGAAGTTACATTCCAATACAATGTAAAGAAGTTACATTCTAATACAATGTAAAGAAGTTACATTCTAATACAATGTAAAGAAGTTACATTCCAATACAATGTAAAGAAGTTACATTCTAATACAATGTAAAGAAGTTACATTCTAATACAATGTAAAGAAGTTACATTCTAATACAATGTAAAGAAGCTACATTCTAATACAATGTAAAGAAGTTACATTCTAATACAATGTAAAGAAGTTACATTCCAATACAATGTAAAGAAGTTACATTCCAATACAATGTAAAGAAGCTACATTCCAATACAATGTAAAGAAGCTACATTCCAATACAATGTAAAGAAGTTACATTCCAATACAATGTAAAGAAGCTACATTCTAATACAATGTAAAGAAGCTACATTCTAATACAATGTAAAGAAGCTACATTCTAATACAATGTAAAGAAGTTACATTCTAATACAATGTAAAGAAGCTACATTCTAATACAATGTAAAGAAGCTACATTCTAATACAATGTAAAGAAGTTACATTCCAATACAATGTAAAGAAGTTACATTCTAATACAATGTAAAGAAGCTACATTCTAATACAATGTAAAGAAGCTACATTCTAATACAATGTAAAGAAGCTACATTCTAATACAATGTAAAGAAGCTACATTCTAACACAATGTAAAGAAGTTACATTGTAATACAATGTAAAGAAGTTACATTGTAATACAATGTAAAGAAGTTACATTGTAATACAATGTAAAGAAGTTACATTGTAATACAATGTAAAGAAGTTACATTGTAATACAATGTAAAGAAGCTACATTCTAATACAATGTAAAGAAGTTACATTCTATTGGAATGTAAAGAAGCTACATTCCAATACAATGTAAAGAAGTTACATTCTAATACAATGTAAAGAAGTTACATTCTAATACAATGTAAAGAAGTTACATTGTAATACAATGTAAAGAAGTTACATTCTAATACAATGTAAAGAAGTTACATTCCAATACAATGTAAAGAAGCTACATTCTAATACAATGTAAAGAAGCTACATTCTAATACAATGTAAAGAAGTTACATTCTAATACAATGTAAAGAAGCTACATTCTAATACAATGTAAAGAAGTTACATTCCAATACAATGTAAAGAAGCTACATTCCAATACAATGTAAAGAAGTTACATTCCAATACAATGTAAAGAAGTTACATTGTAATACAATGTAAAGAAGTAACATTCTAATACAATGTAAAGAAGCTACATTCTAATACAATGTAAAGAAGCTACATTCTAATACAATGTAAAGAAGCTACATTCTAATACAATGTAAAGAAGTTACATTCTAATACAATGTAAAGAAGCTACATTCTAATACAATGTAAAGAAGCTACATTCTAATACAATGTAAAGAAGTTACATTCTAATACAATGTAAAGAAGCTACATTCTAATACAATGTAAAGAAGCTACATTCTAATACAATGTAAAGAAGCTACATTCTAATACAATGTAAAGAAGCTACATTCTAATACAATGTAAAGAAGCTACATTCTAATACAATGTAAAGAAGTTACATTGTAATACAATGTAAAGAAGTTACATTGTAATACAATGTAAAGAAGTTACATTGTAATACAATGTAAAGAAGCTACATTCTAATACAATGTAAAGAAGTTACATTCTATTGGAATGTAAAGAAGCTACATTCCAATACAATGTAAAGAAGTTACATTCCAATACAATGTAAAGAAGTTACATTCTAATACAATGTAAAGAAGCTACATTCTAATACAATGTAAAGAAGTTACATTCCAATACAATGTAAAGAAGCTACATTCTAATACAATGTAAAGAAGTTACATTGTAATACAATGTAAAGAAGCTACATTCTAATACAATGTAAAGAAGTTACATTCTATTGGAATGTAAAGAAGCTACATTCCAATACAATGTAAAGAAGTTACATTCTAATACAATGTAAAGAAGTTACATTCTAATACAATGTAAAGAAGTTACATTCTAATACAATGTAAAGAAGTTACATTCCAATACAATGTAAAGAAGCTACATTCTAATACAATGTAAAGAAGTTACATTCCAATACAATGTAAAGAAGCTACATTCTAATACAATGTAAAGAAGTTACATTCTAATACAATGTAAAGAAGCTACATTCTAATACAATGTAAAGAAGCTACATTCTAATACAATGTAAAGAAGTTGCATTGTAATACAATGTAAAGAAGTTACATTCTAATACAATGTAAAGAAGTTACATTCCAATACAATGTAAAGAAGCTACATTCTAATACAATGTAAAGAAGTTACATTCCAATACAATGTAAAGAAGTTACATTCTAATACAATGTAAAGAAGTTACATTCTAATACAATGTAAAGAAGTTACATTCTAATACAATGTAAAGAAGCTACATTCTAATACAATGTAAAGAAGTTACATTCCAATACAATGTAAAGAAGTTACGTTCCAATACAATGTAAAGAAGTTACGTTCCAATACAATGTAAAGAAGCTACGTTCCAATACAATGTAAAGAAGTTACGTTCCAATACAATGTAAAGAAGCTACGTTCTAATACAATGTAAAGAAGCTACATTCTAATACAATGTAAAGAAGCTACATTCTAATACAATGTAAAGAAGTTACATTCTAATACAATGTAAAGAAGTTACATTCTAATACAATGTAAAGATGTTACATTGTATTACAATGTAAAGAAGCTACATTCTAATACAATGTAAAGAAGTTACATTCTAATACAATGTAAAGAAGCTACATTCTAATACAATGTAAAGAAGCTACATTCTAATACAATGTAAAGAAGTTACATTCTAATACAATGTAAAGAAGTTACATTCTAATACAATGTAAAGAAGTTACATTGTAATACAATGTAAAGAAGCTACATTCTAATACAATGTAAAGAAGTTACATTGTAATACAATGTAAAGAAGTTACATTGTAATACAATGTAAAGAAGTTACATTGTAATACAATGTAAAGAAGCTACATTCTAATACAATGTAAAGAAGTTACATTCTATTGGAATGTAAAGAAGCTACATTCCAATACAATGTAAAGAAGTTACATTCCAATACAATGTAAAGAAGTTACATTCTAATACAATGTAAAGAAGCTACATTCTAATACAATGTAAAGAAGTTACATTCCAATACAATGTAAAGAAGCTACATTCTAATACAATGTAAAGAAGTTACATTCTAATACAATGTAAAGAAGCTACATTCTAATACAATGTAAAGAAGCTACATTCTAATACAATGTAAAGAAGTTACATTCTAATACAATGTAAAGAAGTTACATTCCAATACAATGTAAAGAAGCTACATTCCAATACAATGTAAAGAAGCTACATTCTAATACAATGTAAAGAAGTTACATTCTAATACAATGTAAAGAAGTTACATTCTAATACAATGTAAAGAAGTTACATTGTAATACAATGTAAAGAAGTTACATTGTAATACAATGTAAAGAAGCTACATTCTAATACAATGTAAAGAAGTTACATTCTATTGGAATGTAAAGAAGCTACATTCCAATACAATGTAAAGAAGTTACATTCTAATACAATGTAAAGAAGTTACATTCTAATACAATGTAAAGAAGTTACATTCTAATACAATGTAAAGAACTTACATTCCAATACAATGTAAAGAAGCTACATTCTAATACAATGTAAAGAAGTTACATTCCAATACAATGTAAAGAAGCTACATTCTAATACAATGTAAAGAAGTTACATTCTAATACAATGTAAAGAAGCTACATTCTAATACAATGTAAAGAAGCTACATTCTAATACAATGTAAAGAAGTTGCATTGTAATACAATGTAAAGAAGTTACATTCTAATACAATGTAAAGAAGTTACATTCCAATACAATGTAAAGAAGCTACATTCTAATACAATGTAAAGAAGTTACATTCCAATACAATGTAAAGAAGTTACATTCTAATACAATGTAAAGAAGTTACATTCTAATACAATGTAAAGAAGTTACATTCTAATACAATGTAAAGAAGCTACATTCTAATACAATGTAAAGAAGTTACATTCCAATACAATGTAAAGAAGTTACGTTCCAATACAATGTAAAGAAGTTACGTTCCAATACAATGTAAAGAAGCTACGTTCCAATACAATGTAAAGAAGTTACGTTCCAATACAATGTAAAGAAGCTACGTTCTAATACAATGTAAAGAAGCTACATTCTAATACAATGTAAAGAAGCTACATTCTAATACAATGTAAAGAAGTTACATTCTAATACAATGTAAAGAAGTTACATTCTAATACAATGTAAAGAAGTTACATTCTAATACAATGTAAAGAAGTTACATTGTATTACAATGTAAAGAAGCTACATTCTAATACAATGTAAAGAAGTTACATTCTAATACAATGTAAAGAAGCTACATTCTAATACAATGTAAAGAAGCTACATTCTAATACAATGTAAAGAAGTTACATTCTAATACAATGTAAAGAAGTTACATTCTAATACAATGTAAAGAAGTTACATTGTAATACAATGTAAAGAAGCTACATTCTAATACAATGTAAAGAAGTTACATTCTAATACAATGTAAAGAAGCTACATTCTAATACAATGTAAAGAAGTTACATTCCAATACAATGTAAAGAAGCTACATTCTAATACAATGTAAAGAAGTTACATTCCAATACAATGTAAAGAAGTTACATTCTAATACAATGTAAAGAAGTTACATTCTAATACAATGTAAAGAAGCTACATTCTAATACAATGTAAAGAAGCTACATTCTAATACAATGTAAAGAAGCTACATTCTAATACAATGTAAATAAGTTACATTCTAATACAATGTAAAGAAGCTACATTCTAATACAATGTAAAGAAGCTACATTCTAATACAATGTAAAGAAGTTACATTCTAATACAATGTAAAGAAGCTACATTCTAATACAATGTAAAGAAGCTACATTCTAATACAATGTAAAGAAGCTACATTCTAATACAATGTAAAGAAGCTACATTCTAATACAATGTAAAGAAGCTACATTCTAATACAATGTAAAGAAGTTACATTGTAATACAATGTAAAGAAGTTACATTGTAATACAATGTAAAGAAGTTACATTGTAATACAATGTAAAGAAGCTACATTCTAATACAATGTAAAGAAGTTACATTCTATTGGAATGTAAAGAAGCTACATTCCAATACAATGTAAAGAAGTTACATTCTAATACAATGTAAAGAAGTTACATTCTAATACAATGTAAAGAAGCTACATTCTAATACAATGTAAAGAAGTTACATTCCAATACAATGTAAAGAAGCTACATTCTAATACAATGTAAAGAAGTTACATTCTAATACAATGTAAAGAAGCTACATTCTAATACAATGTAAAGAAGCTACATTCTAATACAATGTAAAGAAGTTACATTCTAATACAATGTAAAGAAGTTACATTCCAATACAATGTAAAGAAGCTACATTCCAATACAATGTAAAGAAGCTACATTCTAATACAATGTAAAGAAGTTACATTCTAATACAATGTAAAGAAGTTACATTCTAATACAATGTAAAGAAGTTACATTGTAATACAATGTAAAGAAGTTACATTGTAATACAATGTAAAGAAGCTACATTCTAATACAATGTAAAGAAGTTACATTCTATTGGAATGTAAAGAAGCTACATTCCAATACAATGTAAAGAAGTTACATTCTAATACAATGTAAAGAAGTTACATTCTAATACAATGTAAAGAAGTTACATTCTAATACAATGTAAAGAAGTTACATTCCAATACAATGTAAAGAAGCTACATTCTAATACAATGTAAAGAAGTTACATTCCAATACAATGTAAAGAAGCTACATTCTAATACAATGTAAAGAAGTTACATTCTAATACAATGTAAAGAAGCTACATTCTAATACAATGTAAAGAAGCTACATTCTAATACAATGTAAAGAAGTTGCATTGTAATACAATGTAAAGAAGTTACATTCTAATACAATGTAAAGAAGTTACATTCCAATACAATGTAAAGAAGCTACATTCTAATACAATGTAAAGAAGTTACATTCCAATACAATGTAAAGAAGTTACATTCTAATACAATGTAAAGAAGTTACATTCTAATACAATGTAAAGAAGTTACATTCTAATACAATGTAAAGAAGCTACATTCTAATACAATGTAAAGAAGTTACATTCCAATACAATGTAAAGAAGTTACGTTCCAATACAATGTAAAGAAGTTACATTCCAATACAATGTAAAGAAGCTACATTCCAATACAATGTAAAGAAGTTACATTCCAATACAATGTAAAGAAGCTACATTCTAATACAATGTAAAGAAGCTACATTCTAATACAATGTAAAGAAGCTACATTCTAATACAATGTAAAGAAGTTACATTCTAATACAATGTAAAGAAGTTACATTCTAATACAATGTAAAGAAGTTACATTGTATTACAATGTAAAGAAGCTACATTCTAATACAATGTAAAGAAGTTACATTCTAATACAATGTAAAGAAGCTACATTCTAATACAATGTAAAGAAGCTACATTCTAATACAATGTAAAGAAGTTACATTCTAATACAATGTAAAGAAGTTACATTCTAATACAATGTAAAGAAGTTACATTGTAATACAATGTAAAGAAGCTACATTCTAATACAATGTAAAGAAGTTACATTCTAATACAATGTAAAGAAGTTACATTCTAATACAATGTAAAGAAGTTACATTCTAATACAATGTAAAGAAGTTACATTCTAATACAATGTAAAGAAGCTACATTCCAATACAATGTAAAGAAGCTACATTCTAATACAATGTAAAGAAGCTACATTCTAATACAATGTAAAGAAGCTACATTCTAATACAATGTAAAGAAGTTACATTCTAATACAATGTAAAGAAGTTACATTCTAATACAATGTAAAGAAGCTACATTCCAATACAATGTAAAGAAGCTACATTCTAATACAATGTAAAGAAGCTACATTCTAATACAATGTAAAGAAGCTACATTCTAATACAATGTAAAGAAGTTACATTCTAATACAATGTAAAGAAGCTACATTCTAATACAATGTAAAGAAGTTACATTCTAATACAATGTAAAGAAGCTACATTCTAATACAATGTAAAGAAGCTACATTCTAATACAATGTAAAGAAGTTACATTGTAATACAATGTAAAGAAGTTACATTCTAATACAATGTAAAGAAGTTACATTCCAATACAATGTAAAGAAGCTACATTCTAATACAATGTAAAGAAGCTACATTCTAATACAATGTAAAGAAGTTACATTCCAATAAAATGTAAAGAAGCTACATTGTAATACAATGTAAAGAAGTTACATTCTATTGGAATGTAAAGAAGCTACATTCCAATACAATGTAAAGAAGTTACATTCTAATACAATTTAAAGAAGCTACATTCTAATACAATGTAAAGAAGTTACATTCTAATACAATGTAAAGAAGCTACATTCTAATACAATGTAAAGAAGCTACATTCTAATACAATGTAAAGAAGTTACATTGTAATACAATGTAAAGAAGTTACATTCTAATACAATGTAAAGAAGTTACATTCCAATACAATGTAAAGAAGCTACATTCTAATACAATGTAAAGAAGCTACATTCTAATACAATGTAAAGAAGTTACATTCCAATACAATGTAAAGAAGCTACATTCTAATACAATGTAAAGAAGTTACATTCTATTGGAATGTAAAGAAGCTACATTCCAATACAATGTAAAGAAGTTACATTGTAATACAATGTAAAGAAGTTACATTGTAATACAATGTAAAGAAGCTACATTCTAATACAATGTAAAGAAGTTACATTCTATTGGAATGTAAAGAAGCTACATTCCAATACAATGTAAAGAAGTTACATTCTAATACAATGTAAAGAAGTTACATTCTAATACAATGTAAAGAAGTTACATTGTAATACAATGTAAAGAAGTTACATTCTAATACAATGTAAAGAAGTTACATTCCAATACAATGTAAAGAAGCTACATTCTAATACAATGTAAAGAAGCTACATTCTAATACAATGTAAAGAAGTTACATTCTAATACAATGTAAAGAAGCTACATTCTAATACAATGTAAAGAAGTTACATTCCAATACAATGTAAAGAAGCTACATTCTAATACAATGTAAAGAAGTTACATTCCAATACAATGTAAAGAAGTTACATTCTAATACAATGTAAAGAAGTTACATTCTAATACAATGTAAAGAAGCTACATTCTAATACAATGTAAAGAAGCTACATTCTAATACAATGTAAAGAAGCTACATTCTAATACAATGTAAAGAAGTTACATTCTAATACAATGTAAAGAAGCTACATTCTAATACAATGTAAAGAAGCTACATTCTAATACAATGTAAAGAAGTTACATTCTAATACAATGTAAAGAAGCTACATTCTAATACAATGTAAAGAAGCTACATTCTAATACAATGTAAAGAAGCTACATTCTAATACAATGTAAAGAAGCTACATTCTAATACAATGTAAAGAAGCTACATTCTAATACAATGTAAAGAAGTTACATTGTAATACAATGTAAAGAAGTTACATTGTAATACAATGTAAAGAAGTTACATTGTAATACAATGTAAAGAAGCTACATTCTAATACAATGTAAAGAAGTTACATTCTATTGGAATGTAAAGAAGCTACATTCCAATACAATGTAAAGAAGTTACATTCTAATACAATGTAAAGAAGTTACATTCTAATACAATGTAAAGAAGCTACATTCTAATACAATGTAAAGAAGTTACATTCCAATACAATGTAAAGAAGCTACATTCTAATACAATGTAAAGAAGTTACATTCTAATACAATGTAAAGAAGCTACATTCTAATACAATGTAAAGAAGCTACATTCTAATACAATGTAAAGAAGTTACATTCTAATACAATGTAAAGAAGTTACATTGTAATACAATGTAAAGAAGCTACATTCTAATACAATGTAAAGAAGTTACATTCTAATACAATGTAAAGAAGTTACATTCTAATACAATGTAAAGAAGTTACATTCTAATACAATGTAAAGAAGTTACATTCTAATACAATGTAAAGAAGCTACATTCCAATACAATGTAAAGAAGCTACATTCTAATACAATGTAAAGAAGCTACATTCTAATACAATGTAAAGAAGCTACATTCTAATACAATGTAAAGAAGTTACATTCTAATACAATGTAAAGAAGCTACATTCTAATACAATGTAAAGAAGCTACATTCTAATACAATGTAAAGAAGTTACATTCTAATACAATGTAAAGAAGTTACATTGTAATACAATGTAAAGAAGTTACATTCTAATACAATGTAAAGAAGTTACATTCCAATACAATGTAAAGAAGCTACATTCTAATACAATGTAAAGAAGCTACATTCTAATACAATGTAAAGAAGTTACATTCCAATACAATGTAAAGAAGCTACATTCTAATACAATGTAAAGAAGTTACATTCTATTGGAATGTAAAGAAGCTACATTCCAATACAATGTAAAGAAGTTACATTCTAATACAATGTAAAGAAGTTACATTCTAATACAATGTAAAGAAGCTACATTCTAATACAATGTAAAGAAGCTACATTCTAATACAATGTAAAGAAGTTACATTCTAATACAATGTAAAGAAGTTACATTGTGTTAGAATGTAAAGAAGCTACAGTGTATAGAATGATTCTATTGAAGTTATTCTTTTTTTAAATGTTTTAGACGAGTCACTGATCACTTTAAGAGTGATTATAGCTGATTTAACTTACAGACATGAGATTGATCTTCTCATGTCACTCTCTTTATACAATGATATAAATTCATCCCCGTGTTATTGATGTCTTACGAAAAGTTACTCCTCATTTTTCGTGCGTTTTTCCTGCAAAAGTCCAGCAACATGAGTGTTTTGGCTTGTTACATGCATACTGTCTTTTCAAAATAAACTTCCATCTTCACAGGAAACAACTAAGGTTTAGGCGATGAAACTACTTCGTTCGGTTTAGGAAAAGATGGTGGTTTGCATTAAAATAGCTACGGAAGTCACGTCACAAATAAATCAACATTGGCTTCTCGTTTCACACACGGCACAAACTACGGCCTCCTGGAGGAAACACCAGTGTGTGTTTGACCCATCCACCTCTCCTCATCCCACCCGTCCTGTGTGGAACTCTGCTCATGTAGTCGCCCGCTAGCTGTAGCATCCTGGGCATCACTGGGAATCTAAACACCGCGGCTTTGAGAGCACTTGTTTGCAATTGTGCATTAACGTGATTAACCAATGATTTAACTTGCTGCTAGGACCACTGATTCACCAAACCTGCTTGCTTGCAGTCTGTGTTCCACCACAGTCCCCGACGCTGCTCTCATGATTCATTTTGTTTCTAAAGATAGATTTGATTTTGTAGCGAGTAACGAAGGTTTCAGGGGAAATGTATCGGAGTCAAAGTATCACTTTTCTTTGCAAAATGTAGTGAAGTAAAAGTAAAAGTCAACAGAAATATAAGTAGTAAAGTAAAGTACAGATACCCAAAAAAAACTACTGAAGTACAGTAACGAAGTATTTCTACTTCGTTACTGTACACCACTGGTAATATGTATAATAAGCATCATTTAGGTATCACTACTGAGAATTTAACAACATAAAAACATGACGTAGATATGTTTCAGTTCTCAAGGTGTATATTTAAACATCTCTTACACACATGAAGATAAAGTTGTGAACACCGGCTGCATATCTATGATCAGAATCATTATAACTGTGTTATAACTGCTGCTGTGTGAAGAGAACACTGCTGCTAACAACAACCTGATGTGTTTAAAGTGTTTAAACCAAATGTTATTGACCTTTAGTTCATAGAGCAGCACTTTAAAATAAAAGTGCACAACACACTACTTATGAATTCATTATTGAACTTTGTGCATAACAATGAGATTAAAAATTGTAATCGTTGCCCATCACTAGTATGTATGTATGTATGTATGTATGTATGTATGTATGTGTGTGTATATATATATATATATATATATATATATATATGTATATATATATATATATATATATATATGTATGTTCTCTAGATGACTACTTCAGGAGGAGGAGGGTTCTGTGATTGTGGAGATTCTGAAGCCTGGAAGAAAGGTTCTTACTGCCAGAAACACAAACCTAACAACACAGACACTGAGGAGGTGAGACGGTCTGTCTGTCAGTACAACGTGTCCTGTCCGTCTGTCAGTACAACGTGTCCTGTCTGTCTGTCAGTACAACGTGTCCCGTCTGTCTGTCAGTACAACGTGTCCCGTCTGTCTGTCAGTACAACGTGTCCCGTCTGTCTGTCAGTACAACGTGTTCCCGTCTGTCTGTCAGTACAACGTGTCCTGTCCGTCTGTCAGTACAACGTGTCCCGTCTGTCTGTCAGTACAACGTGTTCCCGTCTGTCTGTCAGTACAACGTGTCCTGTCCGTCTGTCAGTACAACGTGTCCCTGTCTGTCTGTCAGTACAACGTGTCCCGTCTGTCTGTCAGTACAACGTGTCCCGTCTGTCTGTCAGTACAACGTGTCCCGTCTGTCTGTCAGTACAACGTGTTCCCGTCTGTCTGTCAGTGCAACGTGTCCTGTCTGTCAGTACAACGTGTCCCGTCCGTCTGTCAGTACAACGTGTTCCCGTCTGTCTGTCAGTACAACGTGTTCCCGTCTGTCTGTCAGTACAACGTGTCCTGTCTGTCAGTACAACGTGTCCCGTCCGTCTGTCAGTACAACGTGTCCCGTCTGTCTGTCAGTACAACGTGTTCCCGTCCGTCTGTCAGTACAACGTGTCCCGTCTGTCTGTCAGTACAACGTGTCCCGTCCGTCTGTCAGTACAACGTGTTCCCGTCTGTCTGTCAGTACAACGTGTTCCCGTCTGTCTGTCAGTACAACGTGTCCCGTCTGTCTGTCAGTACAACGTGTCCCGTCCGTCTGTCAGTACAACGTGTCCCGTCCGTCTGTCAGTACAACGTGTCCCGCCGTCTGTCAGTACAACGTGTCCCGTCCGTCTGTCAGTACAACGTGTCCCGTCCGTCTGTCAGTACAACGTGTCCCGTCCGTCTGTCAGTACAACGTGTCCCGTCCGTCTGTCAGTACAACGTGTCCCGTCTGTCTCTACAGGATCCTGT
>JAFEUB010001636.1:0-20000 GCA_024529925.1 Ophthalmolycus amberensis | reverse complement strand
CGTTTATACATCTGAGACCTGAGGTCTGAGGACAGGTATCTACTGGTTATCTGGTTTAACTAACCCTAAACATGGTTATCTGGTTTACCTAACCCTGACCCTGGTTATCTGGTTTAACTAACAACCAGATCCTCTCAACCGTCCTACTGGTTATCTGGTTTAACTAACCCCTACCCTGGTTATCTGGTTTAACTAACCCTAACTCTGGTTTAACTAACCCCGACCCTGGTTATCTGGTTTAACTAACCCTAACTCTGGTTTAACTAACCCTAACTCTGGTTATCTGGTTTAACTAACCCTAACTCTGGTTTACCTAACCCTAACCCTGGTTATCTGGTTTAACTAACCCTAACTCTGCTTTACCTAACCCTGACCTTGGTTATCTGGTTTAACTAACCCTAACTCTGGTTTAACTAACCCTAACTCTGGTTTACCTGACCCTGGTTATCTGGTTTAACTAACCCTAACTCTGGTTTAACTAACGCCGACCCTGGTTATCTGGTTTAACTAACAACCAGATCCTCTAAACCAGCGGTGGGCAAACTTTTTGACTCGGGGGCCACATTGAGTTTTACAATTTGACAGCCGGGCCAGTAGCAGATGGATGGAGGGAGTTTGTGTGAACTAATATAAATTACAAGTAAAAGCCATGACCTAAAAAGTAAAGAACACTTACATTTCATTTCAGTGGGAACAGTGTTGTTGGTCATCCTTTTTTGCCAGTGCATCAAAGTTTGGTGTCAGTTGGGTTGTGGCAATTCTCAGGACAGATCTGAGGTGTTCATCAGTTAACTGGGATCTGTGACGTGATTTGTTGATGTTCATCACGCTGAACGTCTGCTCACACACGTAGCGAGAGCCAAACAACACCAGCATCCTCTGTGCCATCCTCCTGATGTTTGGAAACTTAACTTCGCTTAGTGAAGCATATTAAGGGAGTTGAACTTCGTTTTAAAACAAAAACGATCTCCATCCACACGGCGTTTCAGCATTGTTTTAGAAATGATCTCCGTCCAGACTAAAACGCCTGAAAACAAATATCATGTGACTATTCGCGTACACTGGGCATGTGGGTGCCGGTGTAAACAGGAAGTAGAATGGTTGCTTAGCTAAACAAAATACGACAGAGTAACAAAGTAGTCATTAATAATGAAAGGTCGTTTTATACTTAAGATCTTCTCTAAAATCTTCCTCTATGAACTCAAACAGACATTTCGTGGAAAGTTTTATTTTTCAGACTTAACGTTAGTTACAGCGCTGCAGGTCTTGCTCTATATCTCTCTCTCTCACATATCAAATGTACTTTAAAATGAACACAAACGTTTACCAGATGAAGGGTGCATATGTCTCTCACTCATTTCCTCAGTTTCGTTGTTGTCTGTTCTCACCTGTAGCTCTGCTGGTGTCTGAACTATCTGTCCTTCTGGAGAGCATTAATAAGGACAGGAAAGTCCCCTGTTTTGTGTCCATCACCCTCCCTAAAGCCTCTAACCGTGACTGCAGACGGCCGCTCCGTAGGTCTGATAACGCCGCTGGACACGCCGCTCGCTAATCGCTCCAATAACAGCTGCTTCCTCCGTAATAATGCAGACTTTAACTGAACAACAGCTGCTAGTAAAGACAACACGGTCAGTAACACCTGTAATCAGTCGTCCATGTTGAATTACCCTGGTAGCCGATCGGTAATCAAGGCTGTTGTTGTTTGTGAGCGTCCGGGTAACGGTCACGTGATAGGGGTGTGAAGAACCAGGGAAGGATACGTCGTGACTGCTAAGAACCAATCAAGTAGCAAACGCGGGTGTGGGCGTCATCTAGAGAGAATAGACCAGACTCCAGCAAAGGTCAATTGTGTCTGGAGTGCGCCATCTAGTGGGATCAACTGAAACGCCGGGTATTGCAGAAAAAGTCAAAATGAATGTAGTCTTTACTATAATTTGGACAATTTTGTACCAATATTTGACGGGCCGGATTAAAAAGCCCAACGGGCCGTATATGGCCCGCGAGCCGTAGTTTGCCCATGCCGTCCTACTGGTTATCTGGTTTAACTAGTTTACAGCATCTGACCAATCACAAACATGGATAAGTCTGCTAGCAAAGTATCAGAAATGGAGGTTTGTCTTTTATTTACCTGTTGCCATGGTGATCGTAGCACCAACAATCCATCGGTGATGTTTTTTAATGTTCCAGTACCAGAGCTGGTCACAGTGAAGTGGTGGTTCTACTGATTAATCCTCGTTAATAGATCATCACAGTGAAGTGGTGGTTCTACTGATTAATCCTCGTTAATAGAACATCACAGTGAAGTGGTGTTTCTACTGATTAATCCTCGTTAATAGATTATCACAGTGAAGTGGTGTTTCTACGGATTAATCCTCGTTAATAGAACATCACAGTGAAGTGGTGGTTCTACTGATTAATCCTCGTTAATAGATTATCACAGTGAAGTGGTGGTTCTACTGATTAATCCTCGTTAATAGATTATCACAGTGAAGTGGTGGTTCTACTGATTAATCCTCGTTAATAGATTATCACGGTGAAGTGGTGGTTCTACTGATTAATCCTCGTTAATAGAACATCACAGTGAAGTGGTGGTTCTACTGATTAATCCTCGTTAATAGAACATCACAGTGAAGTGGTGTTTCTACGGATTAATCCTCGTTAATAGAACATCACAGTGAAGTGGTGGTTCTACTGATTAATCCTCGTTAATAGATTATCACAGTGAAGTGGTGGTTCTACTGATTAATCCTCGTTAATAGAACATCACAGTGAAGTGGTGGTTCTACTGATTAATCCTCGTTAATAGATTATCACAGTGAAGTGGTGTTTCTACTGATTAATCCTCGTTAATAGATTATCACAGTGAAGTGGTGTTTCTACGGATTAATCCTCGTTAATAGAACATCACAGTGAAGTGGTGGTTCTACTGATTAATCCTCGTTAATAGATTATCACAGTGAAGTGGTGGTTCTACTGATTAATCCTCGTTAATAGATTATCACAGTGAAGTGGTGGTTCTACTGATTAATCCTCGTTAATAGATTATCACAGTGAAGTGGTGGTTCTACTGATTAATCCTCGTTAATAGATTATCACAGTGAAGTTGTGTTTCTACGGATTAATCCTCGTTAATAGAACATCACAGTGAAGTGGTGGTTCTACTGATTAATCCTCGTTAATAGATTATCACAGTGAAGTTGTGTTTCTACGGATTAATCCTCGTTAATAGAACATCACAGTGAAGTGGTGTTTCTACGGATTAATCCTGGTTAATAGATTATCACAGTGAAGTGGTGGTTCTACGGATTAATCCTCGTTAATAGATTATCACCAGTGAAGTGGTTGTTCTACTGATTAATCCTCGTTAATAGAACATCACAGTGAAGTGGTGGTTCTACTGATTAATCCTCGTTAATAGAACATCACAGTGAAGTGGTGGTTCTTCTGATTAATCCTCGTCAATAGAACATCACAGTGAAGTGGTGGTTCTACTGATTAATCCTCGTTAATAGATTATCACAGTGAAGTGGTGTTTCTTCTGATTAATCCTCGTTAATAGATTATCACAGTGAAGTGGTGTTTCTACTGATTAATCCTCGTTAATAGATTATCACAGTGAAGTGGTGTTTCTACTGATTAATCCTCGTTAATAGATTATCACAGTGAAGTGGTGGTTCTACTGATTAATCCTCGTTAATAGATTATCACAGTGAAGTGGTGGTTCTACTGATTAATCCTCGTTAATAGAACATCACAGTGAAGTGGTGGTTCTACTGATTAATCCTCGTTAATAGATTATCACAGTGAAGTGGTGTTTCTACTGATTAATCCTCGTTAATAGATTATCACAGTGAAGTGGTGTTTCTACTGATTAATCCTCGTTAATAGATTATCACAGTGAAGTGGTGGTTCTACTGATTAATCCTCGTTAATAGATTATCACAGTGAAGTGGTGGTTCTACTGATTAATCCTCGTTAATAGATTATCACAGTGAAGTGGTGGTTCTACTGATTAATCCTCGTTAATAGATTATCACAGTGAAGTGGTGGTTCTACTGATTAATCCTCGTTAATAGATTATCACCAGTGTAGCTCTAAAGCAGCAGCGACCTCTGTCGCCCTCTAGAACTACAGACGCCTTCAGACAGATTTTATGGAGGACGACCACGAGCGAGTGGTGTCAGTGACCTCACTGTCTGTTCAGCTCTTCACCGTCCCGACCATGGTGAGTACTCCTCCTCCTTCTCCTCCTCCACACACCTGTATCTCTCTCTCTCTACCTGTCTCCCCCTCCCTGCTGTTAGAAGTATGTGAAGTATGTGTCTTTGAGTGTCATGAAAAGCGCTATATAAATAAAATGTATTATTATTATTATTATTATTATTATGAACGCCTTCAGAGCGACTACGTGACGGACGACCACGACCGTGAGTTCTCCATCACTGACCTGTCAGTACAAATGTTCACCGTCCCGTCACTGGTGAGTTCAGTGAGAAGTAGAAGTTCCTGTTCCTCGTGTGCGTCAGTGAACAAAGAAGCTTCTTTTAACAAATCCTTCCTTTTTTTTTTTACAGTGTTTTGTTTTAATCTATTCATTTTAATCATCCTGTTGCATGGTAATCAGATATGATTCATTCAGGCTGTTGAAATGAAACCTGTGTGTTTTTTAAGGCCCGGATGCTGATGGTGGAGGAAGACCTGATGACGACCATCATCAGGACTTTTGTAGACCACCTCCGCCACCGAGACCTGCAGGGACGCTTCCAGTTTGACCGCTACACCGCCCAACAGGCCTTCAAGTTCGGACGAGTCCAGAGCCTCATCGGAGACCTCAAGTTAGGACCACTTATATACCACTATATATACCAGTTTACATACCAGTTATGCACTAATTAATACACCAGTTACTATACCAGTTACGATACCAGTTCATACACCGTTCATACACCAGTTCATAAACCAGTTGTATCCCATTATAAACCAGCTATACACCAGTTGTATCCCATTACACACCAGTTCCCTCTTCACATGTCTACAGGTACATCCTCATCAGTCGACCTTCTGAGTGGAGCGATCAGCTCAGACTGAAGTTTCAAGAAGGTCTGGATGCTTTTCTGGAGCTGCTCAAGTGTATGCAGGTAACCTATCTGTCTGTCTTGACCTGTCTGTGTGTCTAAAGCTCTCTCTTAACCTGTCTGTGTCCGAACCTGTCTGTATGTCTGTCTGAACCCGTCCCTCTTGGTCTCTGACCCTGTCTGTCTGTCTCAGGGTATGGACCCGGTGGTGAGACAGGTGGGGCAGCACATAGAGATGGAGCCTGAGTGGGAGGCAGCGTTTACTCTGCAGATGAAACTGACTCACATCATCTCCATGATCCAGGAGTGGTGCTCGACTGATGTGAGACTGTACTACTGCTAGATACAAGTACTACATGTACTGCATACTACTACATATTGTGTAATTGTGCGTATTTCACTTATATATGACTTATTTTTTTTATATACAGGAGCGCGTGCTGATCGAGGCCTACAGGAAGTGTCTGAGCGCGCTCAGTCACTGTCACAGTGGCCTTCCAGACGGGGAGCAGCCAATCAGCTTGAGTGTGGCGGGTCACTGTGTGGAGACGTTCAGGTACCAGGTGTCTCAGGACAAAGTGTCCATACACCTCCCAGTCTGCAGACTGCTGGCAGGTAAACACACTGTAACACACACTGTCTCACACGCACTTGGGCGACCGTGGCTCACTGGGTAGAGAGGGTAACCACAAGGTCGGCGGTTCGATCCTTGGCTGCTTCGTGTCCTGTGTCGAAGTGTCCCTGAGCAAGACAGTGAACCCCTAACATCTCCCCGGGCGCCTGTCATGGGCAGCCCACTGCTCCCTATATACACAGGGAGGGGTCAAATGCAGAGACAAATTTCCCCTTCCGGGATGAATATAGTGTAATAAAATAATAATAAAACACACAGAAACACATACTGTAGCACACACTGTAGCACACACTGTCTCACACACACAGAAACACATTATATAACACACACTAACACACGTAACACATACTGTAGCACACACTGCAACACACACACAGAAACACATACTGTAACACACACTAACACACGTAACACACACTGTCTCACACACACAGAAACACATACTGTAACACACACTAACACACGTAACACATACTGTAGCACACACTGTAACACACACACAGAAACACATACTGTAACACACACTAACACACGTAACACACACTGTCTCACACACACAGAAACACATACTGTAACACACACTAACACACGTAACACACACTGTAACACACGTAACACACACTAACACGTAACACACACTGTAACACACACTAACACACGTAACACACACTGTAGCACACACTAACACACGTAACACACACTAACACACGTAACACACACTGTAGCACACACTAACACGTAACACACACTGTAGCACATGTAACACACACTGTAACACACACTAACACGTAACACACACTGTAGCACACACTAACACACGTAACACACACTAACACACGTAACACACACTGTAACACACACTAACACGTAACACACACTGTAACACACGTAACACACACTAACACACACTGTAACACACGTAACACACACTAACACACGTAACACACACTGTAACACACGTAACACACACTAACACACGTAACACACACTGTAACACACGTAACACACACTAACACACGTAACACACACTGTAACACACACTAACACGTAACACACACTGTAGCACACACTAACACGTAACACACACTGTAACACACACTAACACGTAACACACACTGTAACACACACTAACACGTAACACACACTAACACGTAACACACACTGTAACACACACTAACACGTAACACACACTGTAGCACTCACTAACACGTAACACACACTGTAACACACACTAACACGTAACACACACTGTAGCACATGTAACACACACTGTAACACACACTAACACGTAACACACACTGTAGCACACACTAACACGTAACACACACTGTAACACACACTAACACGTAACACACACTGTAACACACACTAACACGTAACACACACTGTAACACACACTAACACGTAACACACACTGTAACACACACTAACACGTAACACACACTGTAACACACACTAACACGTAACACACACTAACACGTAACACACTGTAACACACACTAACACGTAACACACACTGTAACACACACTAACACGTAACACACACTAACACACTGTAACACACGTAACACACACTAACACACGTAACACACACTAACACACGTAACACACACTAACATGTAACACACACTGTAGCACATGTAACACACACTGTAACACACACTGTAACACACACTAACACACGTAACACACACTGTCTCACACACACAGAAACACATACTGTAACACACACTAACACACGTAACACATACTGTAGCACACACTGTAACACACACACAGAAACACATACTGTAACACACACTAACACACGCTGTCTCACACACACAGAAACACACACTGTAACACACGTAACACACACTGTAACACACACTAACACACGTAACACACACTGTAGCACACACTAACACACGTAACACACACTAACACACGTAACACACACTGTAGCACACTAACACGTAACACACACTGTAACACACACTAACACGTAACACACACTGTAGCACATGTAACACACACTGTAACACACACTAACACGTAACACACACTGTAGCACACACTAACACACGTAACACACACTGTAACACACGTAACACACACTAACACACGTAACACACACTAACACACGTAACACACACTGTAACACACACTAACACGTAACACACACTGTAACACACACTAACACACACTGTAACACACGTAACACACACTAACACACGTAACACACACTGTAACACACGTAACACACACTAACACACGTAACACACACTGTAACACACGTAACACACACGTAACACACACTGTAACACACACTAACACACACTGTAACACACGTAACACACACTAACACACGTAACACACACTGTAACACACACTAACACGTAACACACACTGTAACACACACTAACACGTAACACACACTAACACACACTGTAACACACACTGTAACACACACTGTAACACACACTGTAACACACACTAACACGTAACACACACTGTAACACACACTAACACGTAACACACACTGTAACACACACTAACACGTAACACACACTGTAGCACACACTAACACGTAACACACACTGTAACACACACTAACACGTAACACACACTGTAGCACATGTAACACACACTGTAACACACACTAACACGTAACACACACTGTAGCACACACTAACACGTAACACACACTGTAACACACACTAACACGTAACACACACTGTAACACACACTAACACGTAACACACACTGTAACACACACTAACACATGTAACACACACTGTCTCACACACACAGAAACACACACTGTAACACACGTAACACACACTAACACACGTAACACACACTGTAACACACACTAACACACGTAACACACACTGTAGCACACACTAACACACGTAACACACACTAACACACGTAACACACACTGTAGCACACACTAACACGTAACACACACTGTAACACACACTAACACGTAACACACACTGTAGCACATGTAACACACACTGTAACACACACTAACACGTAACACACACTGTAGCACACACTAACACACGTAACACACACTGTAACACACGTAACACACACTAACACACGTAACACACACTAACACACGTAACACACACTGTAACACACACTAACACACACTAACACACGCAACACACACTAACACACACTGTAACACACGTAACACACACTAACACACGTAACACACACTGTAACACACGTAACACACACTAACACACGTAACACACACTATAACACACACTAACACACACTGTAACACACGTAACACACACTAACACACATAACACACACTGTAACACACACTAAAACACACTGTAACAACACGTAACACACACTGTAACACACGTAACACACACTAACACACGTAACACACACTGTAACACACGTAACACACACTAACACGTAACACACACTAACACACGTAACACACACTGTAACACAAACTAACACACACTGTAACACACGTAACACACACTAACACGTAACACACACTGTAACACACACTAACACGTAACACACACTGTAGCACATGTAACACACACTGTAACACACACTAACATGTAACACACACTGTAGCACACACTAACACGTAACACACACTGTAACACACACTAACACGTAACACACACTAACACGTAACACACACTGTAACACACACTAACACGTAACACACACTGTAACACACACTAACACACGTAACACATACTGTAGCACACACTGTAACACACACACAGAAACACATACTGTAACACACACTAACACACGCTGTCTCACACACACAGAAACACACACTGTAACACACGTAACACACACTGTAACACACACTAACACACGTAACACACACTGTAGCACACACTAACACACGTAACACACACTAACACACGTAACACACACTGTAGCACATGTAACACACACTGTAACACACACTAACCGTAACACACACTGTAGCACACACTAACACACGTAACACACACTGTAACACACGTAACACACACTAACACACGTAACACACACTAACACACGTAACACACACTGTAACACACACTAACACGTAACACACACTGTAACACACACTAACACACACTGTAACACACGTAACACACACTAACACACGTAACACACACTGTAACACACGTAACACACACTAACACACGTAACACACACGTAACACACACTGTAACACACACTAACACACACTGTAACACACGTAACACACACTAACACACGTAACACACACTGTAACACACACTAACACGTAACACACACTGTAACACACACTAACACGTAACACACACTAACACACACTGTAACACACACTGTAACACACACTGTAACACACACTGTAACACACGTAACACACACTAACACACGTAACACACACTGTAACACACACTAACACGTAACACACACTGTAACACACACTAACACGTAACACACACTAACACACGTAACACACACTGTAACACACACTAACACACGTAACACACACTAACACGTAACACACACTAACACACGTAACACACACTGTAACACAAACTAACACACACTGTAACACACGTAACACACACTAACACGTAACACACACTGTAACACACACTAACACGTAACACACACTGTAGCACATGTAACACACACTGTAACACACACTAACATGTAACACACACTGTAGCACACACTAACACGTAACACACACTGTAACACACACTAACACGTAACACACACTGTAACACACACTAACACGTAACACACACTGTAACACACACTAACACGTAACACACACTGTAACACACACTAACACGTAACACACACTGTAACACACACTAACACGTAACACACACTGTAACACACACTAACACGTAACACACACTGTAACACACACTAACACGTAACACACACTGTAACACACACTAACACGTAACACACACTGTAACACACACTAACACGTAACACACACTAACACGTAACACACACTAACACACTGTAACACACTAACACACGTAACACACACTAACACACGTAACACACACTAACATGTAACACACACTGTAGCACATGTAACACACACTGTAACACACACTAACACACGTAACACACACTGTCTCACACACTGTAACACACACACAGAAACACATACTGTAACACACACTAACACACGTAACACACACTGTCTCACACACACAGAAACACACACTGTAACACACGTAACACACACTGTAGCACACACTAACACACGTAACACACACTAACACACGTAACACACACTGTAGCACACACTAACACACGTAACACACACTAACACACGTAACACACACTGTAGCACACACTAACACGTAACGCACACTGTAAGGCAAGGCAAGGCAAGTTTATTTGTATAGCACATTTCAACAACAAGGTAATTCAAAGTGCTTCACATAAAACCATTAAAAGCATCAAAACACAAGGCAAAAGAAAACAGTGTAAGAAATAAAATGCAGTAGTAAAATGCAGAAATGCAGGAAATTGATTAATATATTAATTGAACGTGGTTCAATTAAAGGCAGCAGCAAACAGAAAGGTCTTCAATCTTGATTTAAATGAGCTGAGGGTCTCAGCAGACCTGCAGCTTTCTGGGACTTTGTTCCAGATATGTGGAGCAGAAAAACTGAACGCTGCTTCTCCATGTTTAGTTCTGACTCTGGGAACAGAAAGTAGACCTGTCCCAGACGACCTGAGGGGTCGGGATGGTTCATAAGGTAGCAGCAGATCAGAGATGTATTTTGGTCCTAAACCATTCAGTGCTTTGTAAACCAACAGCAGGATTTTAAAGTCAATTCTTTGTTGGACAGGAAGCCAGTGCAAAGACCTCAGAACTGGAGTGATGTGGTCCACCCTCCTGGTCTTAGTGAGGACTCGAGCTGCAGCGTTCTGAATCAGCTGCAGCTTTCTGACGGATTTTTTACAGAGACCTGTAAACACACCGTTACAGTAGTCCAGTCTGCTGAAGATAAATGCGTGGACAAGTTTTTCCAAATCCTGTTGAGACATAAGTCCTCTAATCCTTGATATATTCTTCAGGTGATAGTAGGCTGATTTTGTAATTGTCTTGATATGGCTGTTCAGGTTGAGGTCTGAATCCATAACTACACCTAAATTTCTGGCTTGGTTTGTGGGTTTTAACATCAGTGACTGAAGCTGAGCGGTGATTTTCAATTGTTCGTCCTTGGTACCAAAAACAATTACTTCTGTTTTATCTTTGTTTAATTGAAGAAAATTCTGGCACATCCAGTTGTTGATTTGTTCAATGCAGTTACCCAGCCCTTGTATGGGATTATAGTCCCCTGGTGACATAGTTATGTAGATTTGTGTGTCGTCTGCATAATTATGATAACACACTTTGTTGTTTTCCATAATCTGAGCTAGTGGAAGCATGTAGATGTTGAACAGAGGGGGCCCCAGTATTGAACCTTGGGTAACACACACTAACACGTAACACACACTGTAGCACATGTAACACACACTGTAACACACACTAACACGTAACACACACTGTAGCACACACTAACACACGTAACACACACTGTAACACACGTAACACACACTAACACACGTAACACACACTAACACACGTAACACACACTGTAACACACACTAACACGTAACACACACTGTAACACACACTAACACACACTGTAACACACGTAACACACACTAACACACGTAACACACACTGTAACACACGTAACACACACTAACACGTAACACACACTGTAACACACGTAACACACACTAACACACGTAACACACACTGTAACACACACTAACACACACTGTAACACACGTAACACACACTAACACACGTAACACACACTAACACACGTAACACACACTAACACACGTAACACACACTAACACACGTAACACACACTGTAAC
Source organism: Ophthalmolycus amberensis (assembly GCA_024529925.1). Lineage (NCBI taxonomy): Eukaryota > Metazoa > Chordata > Actinopteri > Perciformes > Zoarcidae > Ophthalmolycus > Ophthalmolycus amberensis. The sequence continues at coordinate 7,357 of JAFEUB010001636.1, read as the reverse complement.
ACACACTAACACACACTGTAACACACGTAACACACACTGTAACACACGTAACACACACTAACACGTAACACACACTGTAACACACACTAACACGTAACACACACTGTAACACACACTAACACGTAACACACACTGTAACACACACTAACACGTAACACACACTGTAACACACACTAACACGTAACACACACTGTAGCACACACTAACACGTAACACACACTGTAACACACACTACACGTAACACACACTGTAACACACACTAACACGTAACACACACTAACACACACTGTAACACACACTGTAACACACACTAACACGTAACACACACTGTAACACACACTAACACGTAACACACACTGTAACACACACTAACACGTACACACACTGTAGCACACACTAACACGTAACACACACTGTAATCACCACTCAGACACGTAACACACCCTGTAGCACATGTAACACACACTGTAACAAACACTAACACTACACACACTGTAGCACACACTAACACGTAACACACAACTGTAACACCACTAACACGTACACACACTGAACACACACTAACACGTAAACACCACTGTAACACACACTAACACGTAACACACACTGTAACACACACTAACACATGTACACACACTGTAACACACACTGTAACACACACTAACACACGTAACACATACTGTAAGCACACACTGTAACACACACACAGAAACACATACTGTAACCCACACTAACACACCGTAACACACACTGTCTCACACACACAGAAACACACACTGTAACACACACTAACACACGTAACACACACTGTAACACACACTAACACACGTAACACACACTGTTAGCACACACTAACACACGTAACACACACTAACACACGTAACACACACTGTAGCACACACTAACACGTAACACACACTGTAACACACACTAACACGTAACACACACTGTAGCACATGTAACACACACTGTAACACACACTAACACGTAACACACACTGTAAGCACACACTAACACACGTAACACACACTGTAAACACGTAACACACACTAACACACGTAACACACACTGTAACACACAGTAACACGTAACACACACTGTAACACACACTAACACACACTGTAACACACGTAACACACACTAACACACGTAACACACACTAACACACGTAACACACACGTAACACACACTGTAACACACACACTAACACACACTGTAACACACGTAACACACACTAACACACGTAACACACACTAACACACGTAACACACACTGTAACACACACTGTAACACACACTAACACACGTAACACATACTGTAGCACACACTGTAACACACACACAGAAACACATACTGTAACACACACTAACACACGTAACACACACTGTCTCACACACACAAAACACACACTGTAACACACGTAACACACACTAACAGCACGTAACACACACTGTAACACACACTAACACACGTAACACACACTGTAGCACACACTAACACACGTAACACACAACTAACACACGTAAACACACACTGTAGCACACACTAACACGTAACACACACTGTAACACACACTAACACGTAACACACACTGTAGCACATGTAACACACACTGTAACACACACTAACACGTAACACACACTGTAGCACACACTAACACACGTAACACACAACTAACACACGTAACACACACTAACACACGTAACACACACTGTAACACACACTAACACGTAACACACACTGTACCACACACTAACACACACTGTAACACACGTAACACACACTAACACACGCTAACACCACACGTAACACACACGTAACACACACGTAACACACACGTAACACACACTGTAACACACGTAACACACACGTAACACACGTAACACACACTGTAACACACACTAACACACACGTAACACACGTAACACACACGTAACACACTGTAACACACACTGTAACACACACTAACACACACTGTAACACACGTAACACACACTAACACACGTAACACACACTGTAACACACACTAACACACGTAACACACACTGTAACACACGTAACACACACTAACACACGTAACACACACTGTAGCAACACACTAACACGTAACACACACTGTAAACACACACTAACACGTAACACACACTGTACACACACTAACACGTAACACACACTGTAACCACACACTAACACGTAACACACACTGTAACACACACTAACACGTAACACACACTAACACGTAACACACACTGTAACACACACTAACACGTAACACACACTGTAACACACACTAACACACACTAACACACACTAACACACCGTAACACACACTGTAACACACGTAACACACACTAACACACGTAACACACACTGTAACACACACTAACACACGTAACACACACTGTAACACACACTAACACGTAACACACACTGTAACACACACTAACACGTAACACACACTGTAGCACACACTAACACGTAACACACACTGTAACACACACTAACACGTAACACACACTGTAACACACACTAACACGTAACACACACTAACACGTAACACACACTCACTGTAACACACACTAACACGTAACACACACTGTAACACACACTAACACGTAACACACACTGTAGCACACACTAACACGTAACACACACTAACACGTAACACACACTGTAGCACATGTAACACACACTGTAACACACACTAACACGTAACACACACTGTAGCACACACTAACACGTAACACACACTGTAACACACACTAACACGTAACACACACTGTAACACACACTAACACGTAACACACACTGTAACACACACTAACACGTAACACACACTGTAACACACACTAACACGTAACACACACTGTAACACACACTAACACGTAACACACACTGTAACACACACTAACACGTAACACACACTGTAACACACACTAACACGTAACACACACTGTAACACACACTAACACATGTAACACACACTGTAACACACACTGTAACACACACTAACACACGTAACACATACTGTAGCACACACTGTAACACACACACAGAAACACATACTGTAACACACACTAACACACGTAACACACACTGTCTCACACACACAGAAACACACACTGTAACACACACTAACACACGTAACACACACTGTAACACACACTAACACACGTAACACACACTGTAGCACACACTAACACACGTAACACACACTAACACACGTAACACACACTGTAGCACACACTAACACGTAACACACACTGTAACACACACTAACACGTAACACACACTGTAGCACATGTAACACACACTGTAACACACACTAACACGTAACACACACTGTAGCACACACTAACACACGTAACACACACTGTAACACACGTAACACACACTAACACACGTAACACACACTGTAACACACAGTAACACGTAACACACACTGTAACACACACTAACACACACTGTAACACACGTAACACACACTAACACACGTAACACACACTAACACACGTAACACACACGTAACACACACTGTAACACACACTAACACACACTGTAACACACGTAACACACACTAACACCGTAACACACACTAACACACGTAACACACACTGTAACACACACTGTAACACACACTAACACACGTAACACATACTGTAGCACACACTGTAACACACACACAGAAACACATACTGTAACACACACTAACACACGTAACACACACTGTCTCACACACACAGAAAACACACACTGTAACACACGTAACACACACTAACACACGTAACACACACTGTAACACACACTAACACACGTAACACACACTGTAGCACACACTAACACACGTAACACACACTAACACACGTAACACACACTGTAGCACACACTAACACGTAACACACACTGTAACACACACTAACACGTAACACACACTGTAGCACATGTAACACACACTGTAACACACACTAACACGTAACACACACTGTAGCACACACTAACACACGTAACACACACTAACACACGTAAACACACACTAACACACGTAACACACACTGTAACACACACTAAACACGTAACACACACTGTAACACACACACTAACACACACTGTAACACACGTAACACACACTAACACACGTACACACACGTAACACACACGTAACACACACGTAACACACACGTAACACACACTGTAACACACGTAACACACACGTAACACACGTAACACACACTGTAACACACACTAACACACACCTGTAACACACGTAACACACACTAACACACGTAACACACACTGTAACACACACTAACACACACTGTAACACACGTAACACACACTAACACACGTAACACACACTGTAACACACACTAACACACGTAACACACACTGTAACACACGTAACACACACTAACACACGTAACACACACTGTAGCACACACTAACACGTAACACACACTGTAACACACACTAACACGTAACACACACTGTAACACACACTAACACGTAACACACACTGTAACACACACTAACACGTAACACACACTGTAACACACACTAACACGTAACACACACTAACACGTAACACACACTGTAACACACACTAACACGTAACACACACTGTAACACACACTAACACACACTAACACACACTAACACACGTAACACACACTGTAACACACGTAACACACACTAACACACGTAACACACACTGTAACACACACTAACACGTAACACACACTGTAACACACACTAACACGTAACACACACTGTAACACACACTAACACGTAACACACACTGTAGCACACACTAACACGTAACACACACTGTAACACAACACTAACACGTAACACACACTGTAACACACACTAACACGTAACACACACTAACACGTAACACACACTGTAACACACACTAACACGTAACACACACTGTAACACACACTAACACGTAACACACACTGTAGCACACACTAACACGTAACACACACTAACACGTAACACACACTGTAGCACATGTAACACACACTGTAACACACACTAACACGTAACACACACTGTAGCACACACTAACACGTAACACACACTGTAACACACACTAACACGTAACACACACTGTAACACACACTAACACGTAACACACACTGTAACACACACTAACACGTAACACACACTGTAACACACACTAACACGTAACACACACTGTAACACACACTAACACGTAACACACACTGTAGCACACACTAACACGTAACACACACTGTAACACACACTAACACACGTAACACACACTAACATGTAACACACACTGTAGCACATGTAACACACACTGTAACACACACTGTAACACACACATGTCTTTGATCTTTTTCTCAGGTCTTCATGTTCTTCTCAGTAGAACAGAAGTTGCGTCTCGTTTCCCTGAACAACTTCCTCTGGTCAGTAACCCGTCTGTCTGTGTTAACCCGTCTGTCTGTACACTAGAAACTTAAGCTGACCTGATAGAAACATGATTCAGAATATAATGTGATTCATGTTTTTTTAATCAAATCTAACAGCTGGCTCTTTATTTATTTAGTTGTAATATCTCAGCTGAAAGCTTCTCATGTTCAGTTGTAAATAATTAAAGCTCATTAGAGCCCGGCTGGATCAGATCAACACATCACAGTTTGTGTGTGTGTGTGTGTGTGTTCAGGGGGAACTCAGCCCACCCCTCCTGATCGAACTCCCCCTCCGCTGTCTGGTGCTCTGTGCCCAGGTGCACGCTGGGATGTGGAGGAGGAACGGCTTCTCCCTGATCAACCAGGTTAGTCGATAGCACCTGAGGTATCAGTTTGTATCATGCAGGAGCAGACATCCCATAATACACATCCAGCATGTCACATTTATCCTTAATACTACTAATAAGAATATGATCATAATAATATTAAAATATGAATGATTACAAACCAGGTACAACTCGTCACAGTGGAGAACTGTGTCCTTTTTCAATTAAATCTATTTGTTTATCACTAAACATATTATCGAACATAAACTAATACAATGTATCGATGTGTAAAGTGTTTTTTATCTATTTCATTGAAAGCCTTTGATGTTCTTTCTGCTCTTCATGATTTATGAATAAAGTTGTCTTTGTGTGTTTCAGATTTATTATTATCACAACGTCAAGTGCAGAGTGAGATGTTCGACAAGGACATCGCCATGCTGCAGGTACAAACACATTCTACTCTGCTTGGCTGGACGACAGACAGAAAAATACTATCTCTATTTGTTATGTGTATTTTCTGTCTGTTCTTTTACAGGCGGGGGCGTCCATGATGGATCCCAACCACTTCCTGATGATCGTTCTGAGTCGATTCGAACTCTTTCACATTTTCAGCTCCGCAGACTGCAGGAAGAGATACAGAGAGGCGAACAAGGTCAGTACTGACACTACTGACTCTAACAGACTGTAGGTAGTGATACAGACACTAGCGGGGTCAGTACTGACACTACTGACTCTAACAGACTGTAGGTAGTGATACAGACACTAGCGGGGGTCAGTACTGACACTGACTCTATAACAGACTGTAGGTAGAGATACAGACACTAACGGGGTCAGTACTGACACTACTGACTCTATAACAGACTGTAGGTAGAGATACAGACACTAACGGGGTCAGTACTGACACTACTGACTCTAACAGACTGTAGGTAGAGATACAGACACTAACGGGGTCAGTACTGACACTACTGACTCTATAACAGACTGTAGGTAGAGATACAGACACTAGCGGGGTCAGTACTGACACTACTGACTCTAACAGACTGTAGGTAGAGATACAGACACTAACGGGGTCAGTACTGACCCTACTGACTCTATAACAGACTGTAGGTAGAGATACAGACACTAGCGGGGTCAGTACTGACACTACTGACTATAACAGACTGTAGGTAGAGATACAGACACTAGCGGGGTCAGTACGTGACACACTACTGACTCTATAACAGACTGTAGGTAGAGATACAGACACTAGCGGGGTCAGTACTGACTACTAGTAACAGACTGTAGGTAGAGATACAGACACTAGCGGGGTCAGTACTGACACTACTGACTCTATAACAGACTGTAGGTAGAGATACAAGACACTAACGGGGTCAGTACTGACACTACTGACTCTAACAGACTGTAGGTAGAGATACAGACACTAACGGGGTCAGTACTGACACTACTGACTCTATAACAGACTGTAGGTAGAGATATCAGACAAACTGGCGGGTCAGTACTGACTGACACTACTGGCTCTATAACAACATACTGTAGTAGTAGATACAGACACTAACGGGGTCAGTACTGACACTACTGACTCTATAACAGACT